>JAQGAO010000629.1:0-31571 GCA_034697705.1 Ommatoiulus sabulosus | reverse complement strand
GGAGGGGGGAGGGAGTAGGTGATAATGGGACACATGCGGACAGAGGGGAGGGGTTCAAGGAAAGTGGACGCCCGGATGTCAATTTGTGCTTAAACTCTCATCAGTTTTAGATGATAAATTGATTGCATTGGTTTTATTTTCTAGATAGTCAAGATTTTTAAACTTTGTACGTAATTCACCTAATTCAATTTTGTTTTGTCTGTTTTAATAACAGTTCTAATATTATGTAAGTATGTGTGTTTCTCCTTATTCAATTTATTTTCATCTTTTTAAATTAATGCTATACTATTATGTAGGTGTGTGGTTCACTAATTATAATATTTTCAAAGTAAAAATTTGTAAAGAACATATTAAAAATTGCTTATGTAACCAACAACCTGTTTTCAAAATTGGATGGGACATGTGGGTTTTACATAAACAGGACAAGGGCGGACAAAACCCCGAAAAATTCCTGGAAAAATACAGGACGTCCTTTATGAATGTTCCCTTAACTTAATCAATACACTAAAATCATTTCGCAAAGTTTTACGTTATGCTGATTTAACATCCAAGGTTTCTCCAACGTCCCATTGCCAAGAATTCCTCATGTATTCTGAATACGAACACGTTCACAATTTCCTCGCAAAAACGCTGAAAAAAGTATATCTTTTACATGAATTCAACCCTAGGCTAGCCTTTGAATTTCCTGCGTCATATTTCCGCATTATTGAATGCCTAAAATGGCGTCGTTGTCGGTGTTCAACCATTCGTGTCTGTACTCGGAATATCTGGCATGTGGCCACCATTTCTGTAGCTAACAAGACCCATCCTGATTCGGTCAGATCTGAGTCCCGGAGAGTTTTATCACCCTTTATTTTCTCGCTATTTCACATTTCTTCCATCCTAGCAAATTGCCAACTGCTAATGCAACAACGTCTGCTAAAGCGAACGTTTTTGATGACTTACTTCCTGTTGCAAATGAATGGGGTGGAGCCTTTTTCGGTCAGGCCAACTCCTCCGCTGATGAATAGACCAGAGCCAAAATGTTGCGATTGGGGTTTGTAAGACGCGGATATATCTCGCTAGAAAAAAAAAAGATGTAATCAATCCATCCCGAAAGAAAATCCTGCGAGATGATGATGAAAAAGAAGATGAAAAAATAAATATATATATATAAAAAAACTTTCTCATCATTCGTCGAAATGCGCCTTATTTTTCAGTCTTAAAAGAAGTCTCTTTTTGTTACTTGGCTATATCCGTGACATCGACGACTCGCCACGTCGCAAATGAGATATACGTCTATTGTAAAGAAGACCTCTTGCTAGCTCGTATTTATTTAAGAAAAAAATATATATTCAACTTCGAGCATCGAGCATTCATTATAGAAGAATGAACATGTTAGATGTCATTCGCCATCTTGGATTTAAGGCCTTTTTTAATCGAAATTGTATAGACAACTCCCAAGTATTCTTGTATTTTTATGTATAAAGCGGTTCGTCAATGCATATCCGATAGCAAACACTCGATATTCACGGGTAGAAATTGATGATGATGACGATTGAAACCTATCTTTCATCGTTATTCTTGTTTAAAAATTCCGAACAGACTGAATCAAAGATCTCGTTGAATTCAATTCTTGGAATTTAAATTATAGTTTTTTGGCGCAACTCTGGATCTCGAAAATTCGTTCGTTTCAGACGAAAATTTGCAATAACCGAGTTCGAAATTCGTCTTAAACGATGAAATTTATATATTTCTTCTATAGGACATGTACTACTGTAAATGAGTAATTCGTACTAACAGAAACTCGTATAAAGCGAGTTCTTCTTAATTAATATCCACTGTATCTTCAAGTTTTGAAAGAAATCAGACGTTCACATTTTAGTTCGTAATATATTTTTTTCTATATCAAAATGTACAGAATATATCGTTACAAGTTTCAAGATCTCGATCTCAGACTCGAGATATTTCTCTGAACTGGCTAAGTTCAATTCCTGAATAGTTTTAATTTTGAGTTCATTAAATTTTGCAGTCCTGTATATTGGGCATAATAAATTAAAGTATCTCAAAAACGAGGATTTCTGCTTGAACTTCTTATTTCTAGCTAAATTCTGTCGTTGATCGACTATCATTTTTGATTTTTTAACGGCACTTTTATCGAAATTTAACATATTCGGCGTAATTGTCAGAAAGTGACAATGAACATTACTCGCTTTTTATTTGTTGGAGGACTAAAAACTTTTGCTGGAGCTCGAATATAGGATGGGGGTAAAAAAAAAGCGGGGCTAAAAACGTCGCTTAGGAATTGCGATGGTAGTATTAAGTGAGCCTTACATTCTTTCTTTTGATAAATGAGTGTACATCTTGTGTAAACATGGCGCCTAACAAATCAGCCGCGTTTGTGTCATCCGATACTCGGGATCATTTGTCTCCGAGAATAAATTCGATCAAATCTCTGAAGCAAAAAAAAACAGGAAAAACTTTGACCGTGGACGCCGTGTTTGTGATCAATGGAGGTGTTTCTCCTATTAACAAATGCTTCGTCTAATTTCGGACGATTTGGTTACTCTTTTTTCTGCTAATTACCGCGTTGATTCAGCATTTTTGAATGAGATACGATGACGCTGAATGACAATTGCGTAAACAGTTGAATAACACGGTCGTGTGTTTGATAACATTTTTTTAAAAAAAAAATGCACGTTGTTTGAGGGATCGTAAAGGGAATACGAATGACAATGCGGAATATTTTGCTAAAATATACAACCAGTTGAGATCAGTATGAGAAACACCGGGTCATCGCACAAAAGTACACTGAGAATTCAATTTGAGCTTTACTTTTTATTGATCTGAACGTTCCAGATTTCAGTTAATCGTATTTTGTTTTCTCACGTTCGTGTTTTTGTCATTAAACTTTGAAGGTTACAGCACCATCATTCGGTGTTTCATCCAAAATAATAAAAAAACAAACGATACGTGGGTTTTAAGGAATGGAGATTTTTGATATTTAAAACAATAAAAAGCCGTAAGGTCGTTCTGATTTTTTTATATTTTGAGCAAGAAATCCTAAGATGCAAGTATAAGCGTTGAATCTTAAATTCATATTAATGCATTTATAATACATGGTCCAGGAGAACTGAAATTAAGATCATTATATTGATCTTAACGTTTCAGATTTTAGTTAATCGTATTTTGTTTTCTCACGTTCGTGTTTTTGTCATTAAACTTTGAAGGCTACAGCACCATCATTCGGTGTTTCATCCAAAATAATAATAAAAAAAAACGATACGTGGGTTTTAAAGAATGGAGATTTTTGATATTTAAAACAATAAAAAGCCGTCAGCTCGTTCTGATTTTTTATATTTTGAGCAACAAATCCTAAGCTACACGTATTAGCGTTGAATCTTAAATTCATATTAATGCGTTTATAATACGTGATCCAGGCAACTGAAAACTTACACAAAAATTACAATTTCTATTTGCGTAAAACATCTTGATTTCGACTCGACCGTGTAAAACATTCAAGTCGCGATATTTTTATTAAGAATTTCCTTTTTAGATCCAAACTACGTTCGGATATTTTTTTTCTGTAAGTTTTCAGACCCGGGTTAAAAACTGCAACGGCGAAAGAAATCAGTATTAAAATCTTTTTTCATAAGTTTTTGATAATTTCGATCGTATCTGAAATCGGAGTCCGGAATGAAATAAAATTCTCAGAAGTCGGTTATCGGATTTAAGGCTCGTTTGGGGTACTCGATGGCGTAAGCTTTTGGCATTTTGTGGGTTTATGTGAAGTTTCTACGGCTGACTGCTTCGTATATAGGCAAGGGGAAACTCACCCTAGGTGATCTACAATACGACGTTTTCTGTCGCTACGGGCGCACTTTTTTCATTTTTTTTTTGGGAGGCTGCTTATTGCGCCGCCATTTTGTAGGAACGTCCATCTTTGACGGAAATGGCTCCATTAATAGGCATTTACGCTCCGTTTTCTCCTCTCTTCAGGATTTTCTAGCTCGTTTCGAAACCCCTGTGTGGCCGAACGAGTGTTATAACTTAGGCCCATCGGGTGTTGAAAATGGGCTCGGGACGCGCTGCCGACTCCGAATGGCTAATATAAATTTGCATTACCCCCTGGCGAACATTTTGACAGTTGTTTCGACGGTTGACGATGGATTTCGTCGATCATTCAAGCAGTTTAGCGAGGCGCCACTTTTATAACAACAAATGCACTCGCCAGTTTTTGGAAAATCTATTTGAAGATGAATTTCAACGTGTGAGGGCTAGTTTGAAATGCGTTTGAATTTTTAAAGGTATTTTAAAATGGCGTTTGAATTTGGGAAATGGAGTTTAAAGTGCATTATAATTCGGGAAATTTGTTGTAAAATAGAGTGTTTGAATTTGGGGAATATATTTTAAAATAGGAGTAGGAATTTGGGAAATCTATTTTAAAAAAGCGTTTGAATTTGGGAAATCTATTTTAAAATGAAGTTTGAATTTGGGAAATCTATTTTAAAAAAGCGTTTGAATTTGGGAAATTTATTTTAAAATGTATTTGAAGATGAATTTCAACGTGTGCGGGCTATAGTTTGAAATGCGTTTGAATTTTTAAAGGTATTTTAAAATGGCGTTTATATTTGGGAAATGGATTATAAAGTGCATTATAATTCGGAATTTTTTTTTTTGAAATAGTGTTTGAATTTGGGGAATTTATTTTAAAATGAAGTTTGAATTTGGGAAATCTATTTTAAAATGGCGTTTAAAAATATGAAATTTTTATTTTAAAATGGCGTTTGAATTTGGGGAAGGTTTTTTAAAATACATTTGAATTTGTGATGGTGAATTTAAAATAAAGGAATTTAAAATAAATTTGATGTTGTGATTCATTTGAATTTGTGATGGGGAATTAAAATTCATTTGAATTTTCGATGGGGAATTTAAAATTCTTTTAATTTGTGATGGGGAATTTAAAATTCTTTTGAATTTGTGATGGGGAATTTAAAATTCATTTGAATTTGTGATGTTGAATTTAAAACATTTGAATTTGTGATGGGGAATTTAAAATACATTTGAATTCAAGATGGGGAATTTAAAATTCATTTGAATTTGTGATGGGGAATTTAAAATACATTTGAATTTGAGATGGGGAATTTAAAATACATTTGAATTCATGATAAGGAATTTGAAATGAATTTAAAACTTGTGGTAGGGTAGGAAATTTAAAATAAATTTGAATTTTGAATGACATTATTGAATAGGCTATATTTGAATTTGTGATTTGCATTTTATGGCATGGTATAAATTGAACGAGGAAAAATTTGTACAATTTGCATCTTAAGTTTTTTTATCCTTGTTCGCTTTCACTAAGCAGAAAAAGTTCACGGTTTTGGTCTTCTAATTACTTTTGTCACATTCTTCCATTAGTGTTGAATCTGAATCCGAAAATAGAAAAATGCCAAATAACGCATCGTCATTTTTAATTGGCAACCCTTCGTTAAAATATAACGAAGCATTTGTCACGGTCATTTCGTTATTTTGCCCTTTCGTCACTAGCACTCTTTATCGAAGCGGAATTACTCCACTAAATGCGTTGTAGCGCCATATAAAACACGATAGGACATTATTTGAACATTTTGGCAGCGGCTTCAAATCTTTTCAGTAGTTTTTCGTGGAATGCCTCGGAGCTTTTCCGTTTCATTACCATCTCGTCATTATTACATTTCAATTATCTGCATGCCCACTCTTATTCTACTTGGATGTTATTTCACATTCGCGCATTCATCGTTACGAACAGTTTTCTCATCCTATTTCACTCGATGTTATCGTCGTTTATACGCACAAAAGCCTATATTTCCAGTCAGACTCCGTGTCATCTTTATAACAAAATCTAATACACGTCGATCAAATCGAAATATTTCTCAGCATTGAAAACATTAAATGCTTTTGAAAATATGTATAGGTTGGGACGCGTGTATTGTGGTTCGAAGTTAGCATGTTCAGTGTTATTAAAATGAATTTTTAAAGATATTAATGACGAATACATTGATGATTAGAAAATATTTTCAAATGTATTGATATGGAATATGAGGAAGAAAAGATGTATGTTTGTATGTGGGTGGCTTTTTGGGTGAAAAGTTTTTCCATGAAGCGCCTTTGCTGAAGGGGTATGGGGGCGCTGCGGTCATGATTCGTACATTAGGCCTACTTGGTCGCTATCGGCAAGTACAGCCCGTGAATATCGTGTCAAAATAGGTTTTTAAAATTGATTTTAATACGTAAAATGTGTTTTGAAATGCATTTTTTTTCAACGTAAAGTGTGCTGGAATTTATAAAACGGTCAAAAATTAGAATTAGTTTTTGGATTTAGTCAACTTTTCAATATCTTCACGTTCAACTAACAACCTTTCTTGAAACTGAAAATTTCCCTCAAAACTGTAGCGTTGATTTAATGATTTTCAAATTCTTACGTTTCATTGAACTTGACGATAATCCGTTTTGTATAATACATTAGCCGTAAAGCCCGGCTTTTCCCGGAGAAGCTAAAAGAAATGAAACACCTTGTGTTGGAAAGTAGGCCTAACACCAAAACAAACAGCCAAAAAAAAACAAATCATACGGAGCCCCGTGGTGGAATATTTTCTTTTTTTCGTTTTGTACGCGTTTTGCGTCATCACGTACAAAACGAACAAAAAAATAAATTCTTTCACTGCGGGGCTTCCTACATACAAACAAACAAACATGCATCTTTTCTTTATATATTTAGATAATGTGGACTCTGATTCACGTTTTTACAGGCGTTCTGCTTTCGTTCTCGCGCCATCTATGGTGCATTCCTAGCAACTCCGTTGCTCCCAGAATAAATTGAGTTGTTTTTTTCGGATCTCAACAGTAAGCGCAGTGGGAATCCGATATTACGTGCAGGGCTGCTTTTTATCCAACAGGCAATGATTGAATTACGAGTTGGTCGTTGTATTCCTGGCAATAATATCCAAGGCTTTTTTCGTGTCTTCCCAGCTAGGACTCGTACGCAATTATGGCGCTTATTTGAGTACTCGTACACGCGCACCTGCTGAACTTTTATTTACGATATAGTTTTTTTTGTCCTCTTTAAATGGCTACGGATCTCCATCGGCCCTTACTATTTCCCATTGTGCGTAATAGTCATTTGAATCCCAAATCCCTCCTCCATATTTTCTCTTTTGTTCAATTCCGTTATTGTCCCCATGAATATCGTTTCGACTTTGTCGGTTTGCCTAAATGTCGATCGCTGTTTTTTCCTCCTATGTTTTTTTGTACTTCCTCGGAGGAAGTAGTGCATTTGCTCGCATTGTGTTTACCCAAGATCCACGTGGAAGTTTCGGATCATCGTGATTGATTTTTGTGTAGGTCAATGGATTTGCATGCGAACAAACCGTTTTGCGAGCGGTTCTTCTTTTGCCGCTTTTTTTTGTATTTTTATGTTGTTGTTGGGGGGTTTTTTTTAAGGAAAAAATATATTGAACCAGAATGTGCTTTTCTGAAACTTGATCAATTTTTTTTTGTTGTACTACGTGCCGCCAGGCGGTTTCTCGGTATCGATTAAATATATATGCCATCTGCGCAACCGGTGATCATTATACATAGATGCCCACGTTGAATAGAAATGCGTTTGAAAATACAGTATGTAGGCTATTCATCGGAACAGATGTAGTGTATTTCGACGTATATTTTGCTTCATTGAATTGAGTTTTTGAAATGTATTCTCGCCATCGCATTCACATCGACACGTTACACAACCCGCGAGGTATTCCAGGCAATGCTGTTTTAATAACGATGTAAAATGTATTTTGAAATGCATTTTTTAAAAAAAAATATATTCTTATTATTGCATTCTCGTCGATGTAATTCAAATTTCAAAATGTATCGCGGGTGTTCCAATCTATACATACTGTATTTTAAAATATTTTTATAATGCATGATTACTGATGCATTCTCTTATGGAAGAAAAAAAACGGATTGTAAACTGGTAACAGTTACTACTAGTTTAGTTGCAAACTGATTGCACATTACAGTAACAACCAGTTTTTTTAGTGGCAAATTAGCTGATATCGGTTGCAAACAGTTTACTCCCAGTTTTGGTTGTAAACTGACAGTAGTTGTGACCAGTTTGCAATCAATTTAGAATACATTCATATGTCCAGTTTGCTACCAAAATTCGTATTTTCTACATTTTATTTTTAAGAAATCGCACGATGTCACGATATGATGCGCAGTTTCAAATCCGAAAACTGTTTGGTAGCAAACTGGTAGCTATAACTGGACATTTTGCTTATCATGTTTATGACAAGCCCGAAAAGTGATTTCTTATGTTATCAGTTGGCAATCAGTTTAAACTGTGTGCATTTGATATATCAGTATGCAACTTTGTGGACAGTTTTCCATCAATTGACTGGTTGCAAATTATTTGCAAATTGATATCTTTGGATATCAGTCACCACTCGCTATCAGTTTGCTATTAGTTTGAAACCAGTTTAACATCAGTTTTTTTTTCACACGGGTTGCTACGAAAATAATTTTCAATGTTTCTTTTTAAACCCAAAATTCGTATTTTCTACATTTTATTTTGAAGAAATTGCACGATGTCACGATATGATGCGCAGTTTCAAATCTGAAAACTGTTAATGCGTGACTATTTCCACGTAAATTAAAAAGACTCCGGAATTCATACCAGTGCTCGTAATCAAAATCAAGATGATTTCAATAACTGGAAACGTTAAGAAATAACTTTTCCAGTCGTATGAAACACCTATAGATCGTGACTACGAACATTGAATTGAAGATTTTTCGCCCAACTAAGACTGTTAACGTGCAAGGCGCGACATTTCCAAATGTAAAACATCTTTATTATGTACGTGTATTTTCCGAATTTAAGATTAAGATGAAAAATATATATACGAACTTAAAACTTTAGATGTGACGAAGCTAATTTATGAACCCTTCTGATCTTACATTGTATATGAGAAAGTATAAAAATAACCATCAAACAACGTCGGATTCCCTCAACTGCTCACTCCCCTAAGATCGAATTAATTTTATGGAAGATTTGAATATTATTAGAGATTCATATTATTGCCATAGAAGTTCATTATCTCGGTTTTATTCTGTCTAGACGGTTGCTTAAGCGGCGTTTTGCCTTTGAAGATTTCATTATTTAAAATTTGATACTACCGTAGAAATGATGATTTGTTGCGGAGGACGTTAAGGTATATAGACTAGAAATGTTTCGAAATTGTATTATGCACGAAAGATAAGAGCTAGAGCAAACGTGCATGCTCATCTTCGCACCAAACCCACTGATTATCCAGATGTCCTTTTTTTTATTTATCTTCGTAATAATGTTTTCGAGTTTCATTATGGCCAGTCACCTATGCCATAAAACTAGATAATTGGTATCGTAGGGATGATCATTATTTGCTTATTTAAGATCCTCTAATAACGGCCTCTGGGAGAAGCAAATTTGCCTTAAATATATAGAAAATGCGGCCTAATTAACCCTGATCACGCAATTTATTCGTGTTTAACTCGGTTCGACGTAACCCTCCACTGACCAGCTCGCTTTTATTCTCCGATGGGATTGCGCTATAAACTAGAATTAAGGCAATTCTCATTGCCTCTTTTGCATATTTTGTGCACGCGTGCGTGAATTTCAACTTATATCGATGTAACGATAGCTGCGAAACTGAAGTTTTTTTTTAGTTTTGAACACGAGTTTAGTTTTCGATTCGTGACTTAACAATATTAAATTTAATATGCTTTAATAACCGGTGAAGTCTGACGTGCTTCCCCTGAATATTTCGTTGGTTGGCAATACTGCGAAGCATCGGTGCTATCGTTGTTTGCCTAAGGACAGGCGTAAAGTTATTGCATTTTTAATATCAGAAATTTTATTTTATTTTATTATACATTTTTTGCGTATATGGTGATATCAGCGTTGGAAATTAATTTTAGATCAAGCGTAGAAATCGTTTTTCATTTTTTTTTGTAATATTGAAAGCAGTATTACATCGCGAAATTGTTTTATATACTCGTACTGTACATGTATATGTTAAATCAATTTTTCAACAATTTGCAATTCTGTCTCGCATTGTTATTAATTAAAATGTGTGGTTTGATCGTGAACAATTATCATTATGAATTATAGTTTCCATGATTGGGTGTTCATTATACTCCTATATGGTGTTCGTGGTGTTTTTTTGAATAACTATCAATAATTTGACATTATTGTAGCTCGAATTTTTTAGGATAATTCTGAAAAAAAAACTGGCTTGACACTGTTGATATTAGTCAAATTGTTTACACTCGCATTTAATGAAAATAGAGGATAATTGCGTTGAGGTTTTTGTTTTTTGATGCTGCATTTGTCGTCCGCTTCATTAGGATGACGGATCGTGTACTAGAAAATTCCTCCCTCATCTCCAAATTTGCGATGGCCTCCTTAAGATGGAGTTGCGTTGATTTTGGAGATTTCGTAATATGTGGGTGTGGTGCCAATGCCCATTTATTACGTTTATGGTTGGCAGCTTCGACGTTGCCGCGGACATCTTTTTTGCTTCCTTTCGACGCTTCCGCGTTGAAAACTGGCTCCAAAAGTGCCCACTGTCTTGTACGCGAGGAAAACAGACGTCGAGCCTAACAATTAAGAGTTATGGCGAGTGTAAACCCAGACCCCCTTCGTATATAAAACATGGCTTAATGGGCTATGGGAATAGTCGACAGTCTTATTATGATTTCACCATCATCTTTAATGTTTGAAGGGAGGTGGAGAACTAACATTCGCCCTGCTTTTTTTCATTTTTCAATGGAAAAATGAAAAGAAATTCAGACGATATTGATGAAATAACAACGGGCACAATACTGTCTGGCAATTTCCTCGTCAATATTATCTTCGGCATTGAAATTTTAGCGAGATTTTTGAGAAAAAGTTACGTTTAACAATGTGGCTTTATCCGGTGAAAAGGTTTGTAAGAGTTCATTAAAACTTGTCTTTAATTTCGTTAAGACCTTACCTCGATGGCTTAGCGGTTAATGCACTTAAGACGAAGAGCTGTACTTAATGCCTGATTGCATTTAAATATAAACAATGCGCTAAGTACGGCCAAATACCAATCACTGAATGGCCAGCTAATTTCCGGTGAATCTCGGCACGACAACAAGAAATTCATCGAAATCTCTGAGCGAACTTTGCAGTTCATTAAAAATAATTTTTGCAAAATGTCTACGCATATACGAAAGAAATGCATTTAATAGGAAACCAGTTTTCTGTTTCAAAATATAATGCAAATGGCATTTCAAAGAATGTTTATATGCATTTTATTGTATTTTGAAATGCAAATTTGTTTCCATTTAGGAAACAAGTTTTATTTTATTTTTCAAAATACGTGTATAATTCTAATAGCATTCTAACATGTGTTTCAAAATATGTATTTTAAATCAATATATAATGCATTTTGACGAATGTATATTGCACTAGCTGGAAACCCCGGCTTTGTCCGGGCTGTACTTACCGATAGTGATGCCAACAGAGCCATGCTGAAAGCGCTCCCATACCACTTCAGCAAAGGCGCTTTATGGAACAAATTTTCGCCAAATAAGCCACAAACATACAAATATTCACCTCTTCTTTATATACACGTATATAGATATTATGTATTTTGAAATGTACTTTGATATGCTGATAAGATTATTTCAAATGTATTTCGCAAATACGTCGAAATTCCCAAATGTACTCCTCAATTAACCATTGTTTTAAAATTATTTAAATTTGACTTAATATTACTGGAATATATTTACTAAAATATGAGATAATTTGAACTCCTCGTATCTAATTATTAAATCAGTTTTTGATAAGAGTATTGAGCTCGTATATACCAAATCTTTGTTTTAAGTCATTTTCGTACTTGCCCTCGCTTAACATTTGAAAAGTGATGAGGCGCATCGTCATCATCATCATCATCATCTTCTGATCTTGTCAAACACGTAGTGAGTGTTGATTGCCACAGTGGCTCTACTTTTTTATGAATTCAATAAAGAGAAAGTTTTGCTCGTTAATAGTATCTAGGCCGAGAATTTCAATGAGGCGAAATGCAATATAGAGGAAGGAGGCTTTAATGAAGTCGAGCTGTTAAGTGACTTTCTCTCACGTTTTTCCTCTTTTACAAAGCCCTATCAAAATCCGGCGCTATTTACTTTAAAACCAGAGATACAAAAATAGACGATGGCTTCTCTCAAATCTTTTTCGCTCGACGATATTGATTTTTCCCGCATCTTCGTGTAAAATAAGGAATTGTAAGTTTTCCTCTCGGTGTATCTGCAGTATATTCTTTAAAACCCACTACCGGTATTTTGTACCGTCTTATGATATTCGGGCAAATTTGCGTATGTTAAGAACCATTTCAATTTTTTTTTAAATTGGCATTTTAATGGGAAATTTTTCAAAAACATTTTCTTTTTTTCTAAAAGCGCCATCTACATGTATCTATCAATACTCAATATGTATCAAATTTGATAATTTGGGTTGATGGATCACACCCCCCTACTACATGGTATTCATTTACTGAAAGTAGGGTACTGAGTTGAATTGAATTGAATGAATACGTGCGCAAAAAAGTGCCATCTACAGTATACATGCATCTATCAATACTTAATGTCTATCAAATTTGATAATTTGGGTTGATGGATTACAATCCCCTTACCACATGGTATTCATTTGCTGAAAGTAGGGTACTGAGTTGAATTGAATTCAATGAATACGTGCGCAAATATAGGCTTTATCTAATTAAACAACAAACGAATCAATTAAGTAAGCTACTTGTCATAAATATTAGCGATTAAATATGAAATTTTTATTTAATTTTAAAATGAAGTTTCGCAAATTTATGAATGTAAGATTTTTTCGTTATTGGTTATTTATGCAGGCTAAATATTATTAGTTATTATATTCTATTGGACTGATAATCCTATACAGTCGAACCTCGTTAATACGAATCTCAAAAGACGTCGAAATTTGTTCATTTATACAGTAGTTCGTGTTATCAGAAGCAAGACAAAACATGATTTCAACCTGCAATAAACACTAGTTTCATCGAATTTTCAGGAAATGCTACCCCCACGTATATTTCGTGACTTACCGGTGAATTTCCCGTTATAGCGTATCTTAATTTTCATATTACTGAAGTTTACCGAGCTTGAAAATCCATTCGTTTTGGTCGAAAATTTGTAATATCTGAATTCGGAATTCGTCTTATATGAAAAAAAAAATTGCATTTTTTGTTCATACCCTAATTGGACAGCGACTGCAAATAAGTTCATATTATCAGAAATTCGTCTAAAGCTAGGTGTTCTAATCGATGTTCCGCTAAGTGTATATTCAGTAAATTGTTATAGAAAATGACCCAATCGGACACCTAATCGATCTGCGTAACATCGATGTTTTGAATATTTTATAGTCGATGAAAACACTCGTTTTCAGAATCGATCAATATCGAAGAAAAGCAACTATGAAATAGATAGAAACGTCCAATGCATGTTTACGTTTTTCTCTTTTATTGACTGGATATTAAAATAGTAACTCCATATCGTAGGTAGATATTTTGAGTTTCTGATATCCGATACTTTATCGGAAGCTCGCAAAATTCCATCGCTCGGGGCTATGTCAATACGTTGTATTTTTTTGTATGAAAAGTACTTGAACCGCGGTTTTATCTATTCACAAAAATGCTATCTTCTAAGCGTAATCAAGTATGCGAGGAAGCACCTTGCCAACATTACTCTTCCTGATTAATTGGCTATTCCAATTAACATTAACCAAATTACTTTCGTCTCATTAACATTTCATTGGCTCAACCCCGAATCGTTTCTTCAACGTGTCTTTCAAACGGATTCAAGTTTAGATAATAGGAAATGATTGGCTGATGGGATCACGACTCTCCTCCCTATTGGCTTTTTCTTTTCTTATTCTCATTGATACTTCAAGTTGGTCCCAATTTCAAACTGTGCCCTATTATCGTTTTTTTTTAAAACTTTCACACTCCAATTGCGCGCTTTTAGCATATCATACACGCTTTTGGACAGATTTTTAACGGTGGATCGGTTTTGTAAATTATCCAGGGTTCCCCAGACCTGGAAAACCTGGAAAAGTCAGGGAACTTGAGAATGCCTGGAGAAGTCAAGGAAGAAGGGGTTATTTTGAAAAAGTCAGGGAAATTTAATGTAGTCATATGTTGTTGCATTCCAAAATTAATGCTTTTACATGGCTATAGATCAGTGCCCATTTTCCGAGGAAAAATTAGCAAAATGGGTTTTCCGAGTACAAGTTTGAGAAATTGTCAACATTTTCCAAGGACAAATTTGAAAATTCTTTCCACGTTTTTGAAGTAGAAATTTGCTAAAATTTCCACGTTTTCCAATGACAAAATTGCAAAACTTTCTACATTTTACGAATACAAAATTGTCACATTTTCAAAAACGTTTCATGCAAATGAAACTATATTTTCCTCTGTCAATTTTTCAAAATATTCCAATTTTTGACATTGTCATTGGTCAGGTAAATTTTTTTTAAAACCTGGAAAAATCAGGGAAGTTAAAAATGAAATTTCTGGAGGAACCCTATTATCTAGCATACTCTTAAATCGATGAGTTTGTGAACTTGCATAACATATCGAAGCTATATCTAAACGAGATCAGTTTTTTGTACCATAGTCAATCATTTAAAATACATTTAAAGAAAATATATAAATCTAATTTAACGATGGTTGAACGAGCAAAATTGTATTTAAAAGTAATTCAAATTGCTCGTACGATGTCCAGTGTTTACCACAATTTTGTCGATTGTCCAATTTGCACTGTCAATGGTGTGGTTTGTGTGGTCCGATCAACATCTTAATTTTGTATTCTTCATTTTTTTAATTTAACCTAATTTAAATGTAATTTTTTAAATGTTACGAACTTAATTTTCTTAAAGTGCATATACAGTACACGCAGTTTGAGTGTACATTTTAAAAAGTGTGGCATTTACCGCCGGCTGATGATTTGTTAGCCAAAACATTTATTTTCAAAAACTGTTCAGTTCAAAAATCCCGCTCGAATTGCGATAGATTGGATAGAGATGACCGTGTGACGGATAAAATGAAGGAAATCTGATTGGAAATGAAGTGGTCAACATCCAGAAATAATATTCGCAGGATGGGGAGTTTGGATAATAAAAAAGCAATAAAAATAAGGGCCGTAGGGAAATGTGGCGCTCGGATGGCCTGGACTATGTATTTTCACATCACGTGTCAACGAAGTAAAGTGTATTTTAACACAAATCATCCATAACGCGGTGCTGAAATTGATCCATTTTGTGCTAGCCAGTGTTCTTATTGACCATTGACTTAATGGCTTTGAGGCAAAGTACAAAAGCATGTTGTTTATTTTTGATTTTTTTACATCAATTTCAATCTTCTTTGGCAACTCCTAGCTCGCTTCGGAGTTTGGTTTTTATAATGTCGTTGTTTGTGGCCTTAGTAATGGAGCTTTTAAACAAGGCCTAAATTTCAGCTCGGAATTTTACAGCCATAAATTCATTAATATCTGAGTTATTAAGTATTATCCCCTATGAGCCGTTATGCTCGCGCTTAATATTATGACGTAAAATATGATAAAATGTTGGACTTAACGTAAAATACAGTAGACACTCGATTATCCGGGGTGTTTGGGAAATTCTGTAACTCTGATTATACGCAAAATATAGGGGTATGGACTTGAAATATTATAGGAAATAGTTTGTTACGAATTGTAATTATAATTTTTTTTATAAATAAAACCAATAAAACCAATTTTCTATACTATGTTTTTTACATGGTAATATTTTAATATTACAATTGTAATATTTTAAATTAAAAAGTATCTCGCAAATTTTTCAAAATTGTCATTTTTAATCAACAAAAAAATTGATATTTCGGAAAACCTTGTCTTTTTATGAAAAATAATTTATAAACTACCGTAAAATTGTTTTTGTGGTCAATTACAAGTTATAAATTATTAGACTATCTTTCGTAAAAATTGTAGTTTAATTTCTAGATTTATTTAATATTAATATCGTGTCCAATTTTCGCCCCATTTTCAGGTAAAATGTATTAATTGTTCAGATTATTTTAGAAAACTATCTTTTTTTTTAATTGTTGAGATTTATTTAGGTAAACGTATGGACGTGCCACTCTGCGGTTATTCTCGTCACGTGGGTTATTTGCGCGACCATTTCCTGTTGCTTAGTTTAGTAAATATAATGCCCTATTTGGAGGGTCGAAATTTCCATCTACAGGTACTTCGAGCGTCCAGGTTTCAACTTTTATAATATTTTTTCGTAAAACCACATTAGCATTATTTCTGCACGTTTTCGTATCTCGTTGCATCGTATTTTCATACTCCTCGTAAATAATTTGCGTTATTTTTTGGCTAAATGCATTATTTCTTTTTTTATTTCGCAGAGCATTTTCACATATTCGTTGGGGATTTAAGTCCCGAAATTGAAACACAAACTCTTAAGGAGGCTTTCGCGCCGTTCGGTGAAATATCGTAAGTGTTTACGTCTTCTTTCTTATTCCTTTAATCTTTTCATTTTTTTTTTATACGACTATCGTTGTTACGGTTTTATTCCAGTGTTTGTGTGTTTGTATGTGTGTGTGTCTAGCGCTATGCAAACTGGTAGGTGTTTGCATCATTTTTATTTAGCTCTCAATCGATGTTTGCTAAATACGCTGCTGCTCCGAAATTGCACTCGTTTAGCATACGTCGAAAAATATCCTAGCAACGTTTGTTTTTTTTTCGTTTCGTTTTCGTAGTCCTTATTCAGAAAGTATATTTTATATAGTTTTATATTATACTTCAATATTTAGTAAATGTCATAAATACGATGATGCATTAAACGACTGCCTATTAGGTAAGATTCAATCATTATTTCTCGCTCGTTAATTGCTACTCGCATTTTTTTCCTCAATTTTCAATTTTTTTTTATAACTTTTGATTATTTACTTAACGGAAATGACATCTCGTCTCGCGAGCCTGTGGCCCGAAATGCCAAAAACCAATTTTTGTTTGGTTTTGATGTTTCATAAATTGAACGGGCTACAGGCTCGCTTTTGACTACAGTAATTCCACTGTTCTCCAGCCTGGGTGAGAATTTTGTTTTATTATTTATTTTTTTACTCATTTTATTATTTTATTTACGAGCTCGATGATTTAGTTAGCTACTTAACTGTCGTTAACTCATTCGCGCTATGGAGAATCAGTTGGCCAGGATTTGGTTAATTGTCTTTTTTCATTTTATAACAGATACCTATACTGAGATTATATGAATTTTTTATCCGATAATATTTCGACTATTTTGCAGAAGCAGCTCTTAAGTTATTAGTTTTATTTTCATTGTTTCAAATGTACTCGATTATCTAAAATGCGTGAAACAAATTCATGAACACAAATGTCCTTTCATGATTTTGAAAAAAATAAATAAATAAACGCATAGAACTCAACGATTGACTTTGTAGATAATCAGTTTTATGAATAATTTCACACCATTGCATTGGTGTGAGTTGCTCAATTTGAACACCGAAATATCGGAAAACTCCGAGTCTGTGAAGTTGGGTATCATTTTAATTTCAGTTTTTAATTGTTGTATGAAATTGGTATTTGATCAAAGCTTTATTTCTCGATAAAACTTGCCCACACCTTACATTTCGTTTAGACTTCCATCGTTACATACAGTATAACCTTTCAACTTTATTGTTTACTGAGATTTTATATTAAAAAAATTCAATTAATTTTAAGCTGGATAATTCGTTGATCCGGTCACTCAATAATGGAAAATTTCCCAGTAAAATATATAGCAGAAAAAGCATTCCACATTTCTCCCAATTTGAAGAAAAAAATAAGATTTGATAAAACGTCGTATATACTACGCGTATTTCCGATAATTTTTTGATTTTCCGTTTCACCGAATTTCTATCAGTCGTATTTTCTGTTGCTGACGTTGAATCGAATCTCTAGATATACTGTATATTGTAAATATTTCTAAATGAACGCATTATTGGCTTATAAATTTCGATTTGCTGAAATGGGAGATTGAGGGAAGCTCGAGGAGTTGACTCTTGGCCTGGACAATGGGCTTTTCTTATTGATTGTTGCTGGACTAACTCGGATTCAATTTGGGTTTACATCGGTCTTTAATGAGAGTGCATTTCGTGCCTTGTACTGCTCAGTTTACGCACAAATGCAATTCGTTTTTTGTTCTACTAACACAAACCATAAACGAGCAAGTTCATAGTTTGGGATGTACGCAGCCTTGCCTATGCAAACAAATTTACAAAAGCATATCCAGCCAAGCAAATATTTAACAAATCATTTCAAAGACTACTGTACTATACATTCGTTTAATTTATATCAAACAATGAGATTTAATGAAATTTATTTATGGTATAAAATTTAGAACAATTAATGTAGCCTACATTGTATTATACTCGCCATGTATACATGTATTTTAAATTCAATTTTATTTTTTACGAAATGGACATTTCAAGACCTTTTTAAACGAATATTTTAACAAGAATGATGCTTTGGAAAAATGTATTTCCTAAAAAATGAACTTTCAAAAACGTAATGAGTTAATTTACTCTATATTGAAATCTAATATCAGTTAACTGCACCAATATCCTGATGTTTTGGTGCCAAAATATTTGAAATTTATATTTATTTCATCGTTTTGGATTTGGTTCGTTGGAAAATGTCAATGCATATTTTTATTTTCAAACTCCCGAGTGCTGAAAATCATTATATTGGCATTGATATCATTTCATGCAATTCAATTAATGTATTAGTCTGAATTGATTTGAATTATTAAATATTTGCACGGCTGAAAATTGATTCGGTAAATTTGTTTCAAGTTTACTCGGGAAACTTCGCTCATCGATGTAAATACGGATCGCTATGTTGGTAATAACCGCAGTTTGATCAGTAAAGCATTCGTTTAATAACTTCAATTAACCTAATTGTCAAATATTTGAATTTGTGGATAATTTCAATAAATTTGCGGTTCCTATTGAACGTCAAACGTTAAGTCTTTACGCGTGTACGCAATATCTAAATTCTTTCTCATTTTATATTGTCACTAGTCGTAAAAACCGGTTTTGCCCGGGCTGTACTTACCGATACTGATGCCTTATTCACAATGCCTCGACGAACTGTGGCTCGGGTGCAATTTGAAATTTCCTAAGTCATTTTGTATAGATTAATCGGGCATTTTTTAAAGATTAATCGTACATGATCGGTTAATCGGATTAACCTTCCATATACATACATACATCCATCTGTTCTTTTTTACTGTATAGAAGATAGTCTCTTTTACTGCGCAAGAGTAGGCTTATTTGTCCTATTGCGTTTATGCAATGAGGGGTAAAAATAAATTGGTGGCCTCGTGTAACAGTAAATGTTTCTCGGAAAAGAAAAATATGCGTACGAAGGGGGTTTATTTGTCCCGTAGTCGAGCGTAATGTTTTGCATTTGTATCTTTTCAAAAAGTAACCTATATACATAAAAGCGCAACACGGTTCGTTGTTTATCCGTTTTGATGACAGGATATCCTCCCTATTTCATTCATTTTATTCATACGTGTATATACAGTACGCGTTTCGAAAGAGTTGACATTTTACGAAAAATGCTCCCTAAAAAGATGGAACGTTTGCAGTTTACTGTACAATGGTGCATGTGTCTTTCATAAAACCGTGTCTCAGTTCGGGTTATTTCAAAATGGTTTTGAAAAATGAAGCGCGTTTTCAAATCTTTCGCTTATTGATCAAGATTTACTTCGTAAATGGTTTTTTTAAACCTTCCTATTTTCATGCATGTATTTAGAACATAATAGTTGACATTTTAAAGAACAACATAGCGTAAGTTGTCGTAAATGTGAGCTAACTTTGAAATATTGACTGATTTGTCATAATATCAACTTATAATTATTATTATAATGTATGAAATTGTAAATATTGATGTATTCATAAATATCGAGTCATTGTATTGGTGTTTCTTTTTTGGAAAAAAATGATATATTCCAAATACACTTACAGTATGTCGTATAATATATTCGTGGTTTGAAATATTGTATAACCATATCTAAAATTGTCTACATTTGGATTAACTGGATATGGCCATTTTTGCTTTTATGTACCTATTCCTGAATATGGTACTGTACGGAAAAATATCTGATAATTTCTTGGTAAATCTTGTTATAGCTGACCATATTTGGTTGACTGGACCATAACTGATTTAATCTAGGCGAATTCTGGTATTTTGTATTTTGATGAAGCCTACTTGTGTAACTACATCTTTTTTTTTTCGAATTTGGATATGGGGATAGGTGGGGTGTTTCGCTTATCCCGGACATATATCAACAAATGGGACATGAAATTTCTGACGTAGTTATAGTAAGCAATTACGACAATCACTAAATAGTTTTAAAATCATAAGATCACAATTTATAAATGTTTGTTAATATGTCACTTTAATCAGGAAAGCAATATCTTGCATTTTGGACATTTTGAAAATGTGCATGTACATTAATGTTACGACATGGCATTGACGTTGATGAGATGTAATAAAATTGAATAAATTTATTCCCGAATTTAACTAAAAATGCCATTGAAAATAACGTCAAATAGCTTATTTGAATGGACACGAAAGGGGTTAAAGATGGCAATTTTCGTTTACTAGGGCCACTTATTATTCTCCAGGAATTTCTTTTGGGTGGGTAATTTTGCCGTTTTTTGGCCCGTTCGTTAAATGCGCAAGTACGCGTGAGGCTCGCCGAGCATTTGCTATGCTAAGCCATTTTACGCAATTTTGCCCAATTTGTTTATCGATTTCCATTCCCCTCGCATTTTACGACCTTTAAAACTGGTTGCCGGATCAATTTTTGCTACTCGGGTCCACTCGTTCGGTCAGCTATCAACGCTACTTTTGCCTCGGGAGAATTTGCTTTACTGTCCCACAATCTCCTTTTCCACCCCCCCCCCCCCACCCACCTAATCCCTCCCCTCTTATATACTCGGCTACCAAATTGGTTGGATGGTGCTGGACACACGCCCCCATCTTCAGCGTCTCTCAGGATTCAAACTCGAATATCTGACTATGATAACATAAAATGGAGCTTTTATATTCATTCCTTTCCTATTCTGGAGATTGATTTTTTCAACCCCTGCGTAATATAGCCTACTATTGGGAATTTTCAATAAATTCAGTTATTTCTTATTTATGTATGCCGATATTTGTACGATGGATATTTTTATGCTTTTCCTGGAATCCCTTAAATAAATAGCTGGATACTTTAAGGACATTTGACCGCTGCATGGAAATTAGTGTACTGACTGTATATCTCATCCTCGATCGCATCAAAAGTGACATAACTCATAACGTTGTCAAGATGGCATTAAGTAGGATGAAATTGAGTTTTATTTGCAGTTTAAACGACATATCAGGAATTGCCAAATTAAATTAAAAAAATATATATTAAAACTTGGAAAGGTGACCACCTGTTTATTTCGACCACTTTTTAGTGTATTGGTTTTTCTAGAGTACATTTCCTTCATACAAATTCTCTGTATAGTGACCACGTCTCTATTGTGTACCTTTAAAAGCTACCAGATAACAGATAAGTCACGTTACATCCTGCTTTAACCCTAGTGGTTCTCAAATAATTTAGCCAATCTTGTTATTTAGATCGAAAAAATCACTGAAAACATGATCATTTAAAAGCATTTAAAAACATTTAAAAGCATTTAAAACATGGCAGTGAAGCAATAAATATACGGTATGTAATACACTGCATGGACATGATGATTCTCTACTTTTTTGGTTTTGTTGTTTTTACTACATGTACAAGTCTACATGTTTATTATTTTAATTTAATTCAAGCATTCTTTGTACAGGGTCCAACCTAGCATTTTCTTTATGTGGTCACTCTTGACAGGTTTTACTGTATTTCTACAGTTTATTCGAGGTTTTCGAAATTAGATAGAGACAACTTTGCATCGTGAAATTTATTTCAAAATACGTTGATTATCATCTAGGCCTACTTTATATAAAAACGCAATTCGCCGTTTTAAATGTACTTAAAAATGAATTTAATTGTATTTATTTTATATACAGGATTTTATGACCTTCCTATTTTCATATTCATTTATATTTATTCTATTTAGCTAAGTTTATGAATTTCAAGAAACTTTAAAAACTTTTAGTTCAGCCAGAAAGAAAGACTTTAGATAAGTTTTACATTTTTTTATAAGTATGCCATTTCCATTTCGAATGTATCGCAGCTTTTTCTATAAAAAAAAGAAAAACCTTTGATATTTGCATTATTTTGCGTGCACCTGTTTTTTATCGCAATATTGACGCAAACTCTTAGTTCTATATACTATAGTGGTTTCGATATCATTTTCACTTATTTTTTATCTTTTTCGAATTGCACGCCAGCTAATCTTTAATTTAGACTATATTTTCCTAGCGTAATCTATACTGCAGGCTGCTGAATCTCGAATGGATAGTTTAAAAGTAATCTATGTGAGAGATGCACGGCTAGTAGCGTATATAGATTTTTGCCTATTTTGTTTAATATCCTTCCAATTCGGTTATATCCCAAGTGGCATTTCTATCTCTCTCTAGCTCGTATTCACGAATCCATATCTAAAATATCTTTGGAAAGTTTTTTTGAGTTAAGTTCTTGTGGGAACTCATTTGGATTCCCCTCATTTTTTATTCATGTTTTGTAATTGCTTCTTCGCAATATACGGCCTGCGAAGAGAAATATATAGGCTGGGAACAAAAATACGATTTCTTAAGGCTTAGATTTAAAACCCGAGGTATCCACCTCCGAGCTTTTATTTGCTGATTGAAATTCTGGGAAACTATTCGCCTATAAAAGTTTTTAAGAAACCTTATACGTGTAATACTCTACAATGATGGATCGGCTCTTTAGACGGTGTTTTAGAAAAGTATCTAAATTATATGTACGGTGTATTTGCATTCAAAATTAAAGGAGCCCGTGGTCCATTCGTTAAGGTAGAAAATTATTTTTTGTAAGATTTTCTATACGGAGAACTAAAATAACTATGAGAAATTGATATTTTCAACTTTCTAATGCGTAAAGAATTGAAAACCGTAGCAAATTATATACTCTTTTTTTAAAACTCAAATTTTATTCTTTTTGTGACACTTGTAGTTGTTTGCTCGATTCGTCTTTTATTCAAAAGTTAATTGGACTTTTAATATTAATTTGCTGATGCATTGTTCGCCAGATAGCGCTATTTTAAATTAAAATATCGCAAAAATCGCAGTCTAATAGTGAGTACAGCAATCTGTAAAAAAATGAGGTTATTATCGAAATTATTTAATTTTCTGCAGCTTAACCCTAAATTTAATTTCAAAATTAACTGGTGACAAATCTGGGAAATGTTAAATTAAGAATGGCACATTTCGTTCATTCCTAAATGTCACATTTTTTAAAATTAACAAATCCAAACCAAATCAGAGCTTAATGTGCCATTCTTCGACTAGCTGAGTGCATTACTCTGTATTAATAACAAGTTGATGCAGGCACTGATATCAGCTCCCTCCCCTCGCCATTCAACTCTTGAATTGTCCGAGACTCCGTACGACGTCGTCTCCAAATATACAGATTTTTAAGTATTTTCATAAAAGCCTTGATCCAAAAAACGCTGGCAATTTTTCTTGCGCCTTTTAGTCACGCTAGCACTATTTTCCAAGAGGAGCTGCAAAAAAAGGGGGGAAATTGGTGCTTTTAATACCGCGCAATATATACGTTAATTTTATCTTCAATTTCCTGCGAGAGGACTAAAGGCATAAGGAAAATGTCTTTTTTATTTTTCCATTAGGCTGGAATATTATTTTTTTCCGAGGGTCATATCTATAGGGGGGGTGGGGAAAAGATGGTTGAAACATTCGTGAGCGGCTAATGTTGTTTGGATTTGCTAATCAAGTCAATTGTGAAGAGACTCGAGAAGTCTTGATGGAAACTCCGAGAAAAAAATCAAGCAGGAAATTTTATTATATATTATTTTTTTTCTTCAGTCATTTCATTCTCACCCCCTCTTTTTACTTAATTTTTTTTCCATCTCGTCTCGGACCATCGCACCACCGCCTATGTTTTTTAGTCGTTGATTTATCCCGTTGTAATTCATTTGCATATCAAGTTGACAAAAGGCTATTATTTATACGCTCCGACTGCATCTATATCTATCGTTGCCCTAAAAATTCATCGCGGCTGCATACAAATTAGGAATTATGCAAAACTGGTGCCAATTATAAGACCCAACAATTTTTATGCTCGCCTCTATCAACAGATTCAGCTTTTGTTTAATGGCTTCAAAGATGGAAATCATCCTCCTCATTCAACCCACTAACTCCCAACTTCCTCAACTTGGGCACTCGCAAATTCCCTGGCGAGGAAATGAACGGAAATCTAAAAGAATCATTGGCACTGAAATCCAAAAAAAAATAATTGCCCGCACAGACTGCGTTAAAAATTCGGTTTTCGAAACTTTTCAAACTATGGAAACTTTAAAAACATAATTTTTTTCATTACAAATTGTTTGTTGGAATGCTCGATACATGAAAATTAATGCAAATTACATAGACGAGTGTGTTTTGTCTAGATATACGATAAGATATTTTGATTCCGTTGAAATTTCATTAATAAGAACTCGCTTTATGCGAATGTTATCTAGTACGAACTCATTTTCAGTCCTCGTCTAAGACTATGGACGAATAATGTTAATTTTTTAAGTCGGAATTCCGAATTGGGATATTACAAATTTTCTGCTGAATAAGGGTGAGAGCACGTTGGCATTTATTCATGTGATTTGTTTACTTATTTTGAACCAGTGTCGCGTAGTGGTATTGCAGACTCATACCACTAGGCGATACTGACTTTTAAGTTAATGAAATAAGTGTCAGCGTGCTCTTACCCTAAGGCGTGACGAGATAAAATAATACCTTATAACGGGGAATTCATAAACCTGGAGTAGTATTTCGATGAAACTAGTTCTTCATGTTGAAGTAAGATGATACGAACTACGGTTTAAGAGACCAAATTTCGACATCCCTCAAGATTCGCCTTAACGAGGTTTGACTGTAATCTTTATAATTTTTTGTATGTATTGAAAGACTGCGATTATGCTCGCTCGACAGAAAATAATTTGCCAATTAGTTTGATATAAACAACTAAATTGGTAAATGTGGAATTATGGGGATATAATTAGGATTATTTAGTTGAGAGTATAATGTTTTCGTGCTTGGATGAATTCATTATGTTGTATTCGTGATTGGGCGCATTATGTTCTGAAGTACTATTTCAATTAAAAGATACGTGTTACAACTGCGATTATAAACGCTAACTACTTTTTTATTTAATCTTGCATTTTGGTTTTGATAAAACTGATTCGTAATTTCGCCGAATGGAACTTATATCTCGAATTAATATTTTTAATGAATATTCCTTATCTCCGTATTATCGGAAAATGTTTCTACATCCGTTTCTTCATTTATCACAGTTGATATTTATGGAAAAGAACTATTTTAGACGGAATATATAGTATACGTACGTTATTATTATAAAAAAAAATTCGGCTGTTTAAAACTAGCTAAAGCACTTAAAACTATAAATCCATGATTTATAACTTCCCCAGCAACCAGTCCAATTTATAATACCGTTTCATATGAAATAATTTTTCCAGCAATCTATTGGAATCTTCGTAGAATAATTCATACTTTTATTTAGTTTTGCACTTTCCTCTTGTATTTATTTGTTGCCCTTTGCGACAAGATTATAGCCCTCTATTTGGTGGTCATTTTTCTGAAATGGTAAAATTGTTTAAAATCTTTCCTTCGTTTCGGATATTTTTATTTATTTTTGGCATACATCGTAAAATGCACTTTCTTCTAACTGCATTTTTCAACTTTAAATTGATGTACACTGATGGATAAATAGAAGTATGATGCCAGAAAGGAAATCACAATACGATGATATTTATGAGATTGATAAAAAAAATGTAATTTTAAGTATATGCTTTTAATGATGATGTTGATCAATTTTGGACATTATGGACTTGGATTTATGTCTCCGGGGTTTAAAACCAATTCCCTCAACGGATGAAATTGCGCTGGACATCAAACACATTAGCCGTTGTATCGTGTTCGCTCGTCCTCTTAAATCTTTATCGATTAATCATTTTTAAAACCTATTTTTTATCTCAATTTTTTCGGATGTTCATGTATATATCGCAATTTTATGATAAATAATCGGTTTTCTTCAACTTTTTAGAAAGCTCGAAAGGACCGGTGAAAATTCGAGTGAGGTTTTAGTAAAATGGTCGCGAATTATTAGTGGAAAAATTTGGGTTTCCCCGAGGACATCGTCCTTATTTTGCATACGAAATATTGAATCCCATTATTGTCATCTTTATCACGTTGTTTTAGTGGAAAACCGTAAGGGATTGGTTTTTATTTCAGCACGGCTTTGATCGAGTATGTTGTCATTGGCGTTAAAGGAATCATCTATTTTCTAACAAAAAATGATAACGTGATTCGCATGTTTTAACGGAAAGATATTATGCGGAATATCACGCCATCCGCTTTAAACAGTAATTTTTGAACTGAAAATGACAAACCCTGAAATTCCTTAAGAGGTTAACAGATAGTTCTACGAATTAATAACAAATTGTCATTTTTTTTAAACAAAACAAAATGTAAAAACATTTTTAATTGATATCAAGCAAAGCTCGCATTGCTGGATTATACATATGTAAAACAGCTTGGAAACAGATTTAAATTTCTAATTTGTATGGTTATAAAAAGAAATTTCATCGTCAGAACGCATATTTTTGGCACATTGAAAAGAAATGCATTTATTTGAAAACACGTGTCTAGATTAGAAAACTTGTAATGCATTTCGAAATACGTTTTGTGTTTTTAAAATGTATTTTCGTCATTGGATTATTATCGATGCAGTTCAAACTGTATTCTCGTAATTGTTTTCTGGTCAGTGCATTTCAAAATTTTAAACTTCATTGTAATGATGAATTTTAATATGCATTTTAAGACTTGTATAGATTGCTACGCATTTATAAATCTGTTCTCGTCACTGCATTTGAATTGCATTTTAATTAATCAAAATGTATTTTGAAATTCATTTTAAAATTTTTATAGATTGGAACATTTTCGTTTCGAAATTCATTTCGCGTTATCAAAATGCATTTTCAAAATGTATTCCCGGCATTGTATCGTTCTCGTGTATGCGTTTGAAAATATACTTTAATGACGCAAAGTTGCATTTTGAAATACACGACGTGTTCTCCGATTAATCTATAAACACGTTCAAATATATTTCTTTTCAACCTGGGGAATGCAAACCTTTCGAAATATTCGCCGTTTGTATTTCATCGATATGCGTCTATGAAATTCCTCGCAGTTTTCCCAAATTTTAATTTCACCTTCTTAATAGTCGTTCATTGTTAGATTCTCCTCTCGTAAATATCTGCAGGATAACGATTCTCGTCTCATTTAAAACGAGGTTGAAATTCCTCACCCCGTTGTTGTCTTTTTTTTGTTTGTTGCTGTTGTTGTTGCTGGGAGAAAATCTCTTTCGTCAAATCAGTATTTAAATTTGATCGACTGGGGTTTCCTATACTTAGGCTCAGATATCTGTTAGAGCGTCCCAAATTGGGTTTTTCTTTCGTCCATACATCTAAGAAAAAAAATCGTCATTGATCGGTAAAGATGTTGGCTGAAATTACACGCGTGCATAGGTAATTCATATCTGTCAGGGAGCTGCTTTTTTTTTCTTATTGTCTACTTTTTTTTGTTGAAGAACAACAAGAGGTGGAGCGGAAATAAAAAGATTTCTCGCTAGATGGAAAACTATTGAAAATGCATCGGCTCTCTATCTATCGTGAATATTCAAAGTCTCGGGATGAAAACGCCTTTCTCATTAAATAAAATGCCGGAGTTGAAACAAGAGTCTGTAAACGTGGAGTCTATTGAGTATGTGCATCCAATCATATCCGTTCGCATTTTATAGCTATCCTCGCTTCACTCGCTTTTAATCAAAATTCTAGCAACGTTGTTGAATGGTAATTTCAATTGCTTCATTAAGCAGTAAATAGCTTTTTATGCGCTTCTTGTTTTGCCTCCCCTCCCAGAGGATCCATCGCCACCCCAGCTACTCGTGAAAATACGAAACCTTTTGACTCCACACTTTTTTCTTAATCTGGAAATTACTTTTTCTTTTATTTCCGATACACGCGAGAAATTGGGATATCGTTAATTTGGGGTACATTGCGATTGATTTTGTGGACGAGGAATATCACTCAGTTTTAGTTGGAGAACTAATGCAGGGCTCACCTAAACCTGGAAATGTCAAGGAACTTGAAAATGTCTGGAGAATTCAGGGAAGAATAACTTTTTTTAAAAAAATTTAGGGAAATTCGACGTAGTCGGGGCCCATTTGGAAACATTTTTACATTTTCCCAGTACAAATTGCAAAATTATCCACGTGTTCCAAGTACAAATTTGCCAAACTTTCTATATTTTCCGAATACAAAATTGTCAAAATTTAAAAGTTTATTCATGCAATTTTTTTTTTTTTTTTATTTCAATATTTAAAATTTCATTTGTAAATTTTGAAAAATATTTTACTGCGTCGATTTTGGAAAATATCATTGTTGACATTATCATTAGTCAAGGGAAATTCAACGTAGTCGAGTATAAATTTGAACAATTTTCCACGTTTTCCGAGAACCTAATTGCAAAATTTCCCACGTTTTCCGAGGAGATCATTGCAAATTTTCATGCATTTTTTTTAACATTTCTTAACATTTTCAAAATTGTCATTAGTAAATTTTGCAAAATATTTTCCTGTTTCCATTTTGCAACATATGTCACTTTTTGACATTATCATTGGTAAGGGAAGTATTTATTTAAAACCTGGAGTAGTCAGGGAAAAGTCATGGAAGTTGAAAATGGAATTTCTGGGGGGACCCTGGGCGTGTTTTAAATCCCTAACATTCAATCCCTCGTCTGCGTTTGTTGCTGGTCTTGACGCTGCAGCGTTTCCAGCTCCCAAATAGGTTTATTTGCTGCTAAATATTAGCTTCTTTGTGTTTGGTCAAAGCGTTGATGCTTTGATTGGATTTGGCAGCTTTTTCATCCCGTGTATTGAATTACGAAAGCCCGCTCTTTACGGTTTCGTTGAAGTGCCGAAATTCGTTAGCACCAACCTTAATTGTGGCATTGGGTTACCCGTCCGTTGTCATTGACAACTTCGTTTAAAATTTCGAAAGGGTTTTAATTGGATGCGTTAATGCTTCCAATAGTTTTCAAAGCCCTAACCTGTCATAATCATTTTAGATTAAGCGCTTTTATGAATGTGCCGCTGTAAATGAAAGCATGTTTAACCAAAATAACTCGTTATAAGACGAACGGAGTTTGCGCAGCTCTTATTACTCGTCTTAAAATGTATGTGCTGCCAAACTTCAATAATTTAAAGATGCATTTTGTTTATTGTTGAAATTTATGTTGAAATACACCAGTTCTTATTTCTCTAACATCTTTATTGAATATATTTTGATTCGTTGTACCGGTGAATTTTTAAGATTGACTTCGATTGAACGTAAATCGAAATCGATTTTAGTAATTCATCGTCATCTGTCTAACGCAATATTTTTGGATGAACGTTACGAGAATGGTTACTAAATTTGCGTATCAATTTAATTTTATATAAAAAATCCTATCAATCGTGAATTGATTATTGAATCCTAAGTGGTTTTATGCAGGTTAGATCAGGGTTCCCACATTTCTGGGAAACCTGGGATTGTCAGGGGATTTTTTTTTGTCAGGGGATTCTAGGAAGATGTGTGAAAAGTTAGGGGATTTTTTAACCCAGCCAGGCCTTTCACTTTAAACACAGGAAGTCTTAGCCACCCACACAAACAATGATCCATGTTAGTTTATTTGTAATAATATGACTTTGATTGTTTTAAAACTGGTCAGGGGAAAATGCAATATTGATTCTGGGAAACCTGGGAAAGTCAGGAGATTTTCATTTGCATTATGTGTGTGAACCCTGTTAGATGGTTAGTTGTTTAGTGGTTAGTATAAACTCTTCATTTTATCATTTTCTCAGAATGAAAAATTTTAAGTTGTCATCTCTGAAGCGGAGTTGCGATATGAGGTGATAATTCGATTAATTGCGGACAGTTAGCCAAAATACATTATATTTATTTGAATTCTAACCTTTATTGTAAATGAATTCATGTATAAATAAATTCGCTTCGAAATGGTATTGAGGTTAATAGATTTCGACAATGACGAATAAATACATTTTAAAAATGAATTTTCAAATAACTTTACAATTGTCCAATAATCACATATTTGCGAGTACATTTTTTTTTATAAAAAAAAGGAATAATTAGCGTCACTTTTTCAACGGGAGTACGATTAATGTTCAACGTGATTAATTTTGTTTAGTAAACAAAAAAAAAATGTAAATTATTAATGAATGCAAATCCATTTCGTGACTAGGCGTTGAGCCATTTTTCAGGCGCAGCTCGGTAATTAACGTAGGCAATCGAAGCCAGCTAGTTTTCCGAGAACCAATCGTGTATAGTGGCTTTTCTCCGAATCAATTTAAATGGACTTTTTATGCTGATTTCAGCAAAACCTAGATTAGCCGCCGTGATCTAATACAATTGTTGCTTTCCTCGGGTTGTTGCGCTCGCACGCAATATCGAATTATTCGCTATAACCGTATAGGTTGCATTTTTTTTAATCTAAAATATATCAAATCAGCGGAGTTTCAACTAACCTCCACCGGCTTTGTTTTCGATGCCTGCATGGGTTGCAGTTCTATAATGGAAATTGAAGTTTTATTTGCTCCTACATCTTTTTCTGCTTTTTCATACTCGCTCTCCGAAGGTATTAAGAGACATCATCGATTGCCTGGCGTATGAAATAATTGAATTTCGTCGTGGAGCAGCTAGGAGAAAACATTGAAATTTATCGAGACCATAACTCATTCAGCCCCGTACGGTTTATTTCTGGAAATAATGTCATTTATACCTCGTGCTACCCCGCCATGTCACGCCACGGCTTTTCTTCAAACTTCCGTTCTTGGGCAATGATAATAGTCTCAGCCGATGTTTAAGACCATGTACGCTTTCCTATTAATAGTATGGCTGTTTTTTTTCTCATCTAAGGATAAACTGATTATCCGCAGTCCTGTAGCTCGCGAATGATCCAAAACACGTTTAGTTATTCCCTTCGGTTGTTCCCCTGTTGCATAAAAAGTGACTGGTGTGAAATCAATTCTAATTTGGTATTCACGACTACGACGTCATCGTATTTGGGTTACTAAAAGCAATATGCTCGTTTGATGTGGGAATGAAAAACGTATGACGTTATAGTGAAATGAAATGTTTTGCACATTTTTTTTTTTTTTTTTTTTTTTTTTTTGTGAAAAATTTTAT
>JAQGAO010000628.1:0-31571 GCA_034697705.1 Ommatoiulus sabulosus | reverse complement strand
ACACTAGAAAAAACAAAACACTAAAAAGTGGTCAACATAAACAGGTGGTCACCATCCAAAGGTGGTCACTTTTCCAGTTTCACTGTAACTAAACACAAATTGTGGAAGATCAACATGGCGCATCTCTCCAACGTAATGCGCAAGTCTTCGAGTGCTCAAGGAAAACAGCAGTGATCTTTTGGAGTTCGAGAAAGCACGAGTGGTCACGTGCTAGCCTCTCGACCCTAGGTTGCGGGGTTTGCTCCCCGGTCGATGTCGGTGAGAATTTTGAGGATGTGAAAAAAATTCTCCAAGCGGCGGGTCTTTCGGATGAGAGTTTAAACTGAAGTCCCGTGTAAATCTCGGTGGCTCTTTTGGGGGAGGGTGTGGAAGTCCTACTTCGTAGACAAAATTCAAAATTTCCAGATAGGTGACACTGACACATCCCCTGGCGTTGGTGATTAGCCCTTGTGGGCAGACATAGGTCAACATTAAAACGTCACAAGCAACCCAAAGAATGATTTGGTATAGGATACACGAGCCACTATGTCAACAGCAGACATGCACGGTCGAAGCAGATTCGAAATCATATGAATCTTAAAAAACACAAGCAAAGGAAACAGTCGTGGACGATAACATTCGCCTAGAGGCGACTTCAGAAAATTAAGTTAGGACAGCCTCGACCCGGGATGCAAACTTGGCTCTCCTGTAAATAAGACTGAGCATTTAACCATTCAGCTAACATAGTCCGAGATTTGTGATGCTGTGGGCATCACGTGGGCAGAAAACTCTTTCCACTGAAGTTGGAGGTTTATGTTTGTTTTGCTCGTGGATTTTTAACGTTGGCCTATTTCTGCTACGAGGCTAAACGCCAACCACAGGGGATGTGCCAGGATCACCTACTTGGGAATTTTGCCTACGAAGGGGGGACTTTCCTGCCCCCAAGAGTGATCTGTAACGTGCAGAGATCAAACGGGATCTACAAGGGACCTCGGTTTAAACTATCATCCGAAAGAGCCGCCCTTTGAAAATTTCGATAGTTCTCAAAATTCTGGGAGACCCCATCCCCACAACACACCAAACAGTGACAAGAGATACTCTATTGCCTAATATACAGTGTGGTTTTGAACTCATGGTACAAACTCAAACTGGTGTTAGAGTGAACTAAGGTAAACCTTTTTCACCATACAACCTAGGGTCCAAAGGTCACTATTAAAAAGTTACAAGGCCAAATGTGTAGCTGGTACATGGAACATTTAATGGGTTACTTGAGTTGTGGCATCGAAATGGAAGCATACACAAATCAAGAACTGGCTGATATGCATTTTATTTATGGGGACAAATGAAGAACGTAGTGTATGAGACTCCAGTGAACACACAAGAAGATCTTGTGGCCAGAATTGCGGTTGCTGCGGGCAATGTAAATGACATACCGTGCATCTTTGAAAGAGTGCGTCAATCAATGCGTCACCGATGTGTGGCTTGCATTAATTATAATGGTAGAACGTTTGAGCATTTACTGTAAAACATTGTAATAAACACGTAATTGTTGAAACATTCTGTGCCAACAGTAATTCCATGTTGATACTGTATGATAGATACTTTGATAGATACTGTATGTATTTTGTTATATGTTAACCCGTTTCCTATTAGATTTGTATCTATATTTGATATTGCTTCGGTTAACTTTATTTATGCATGTAACTTTTATTATTGCCATAATCTATTCCTCTGCATTAGCCATGGCATCAGAAAGGAAAATTCCAAATTTTCAAAGATCGAAACTTCAAGATGAATGATAAAGAGAATTAAGGGGTAATGTACAGTATATACATGTATATTCACCGTGTTATCACAAGATATTGCTGTTAAAATGATTTAAAAAAAATAGAAAGAGGTATACTCCGAAATATGGTAAATATTAATCTTTAAATGACAGACATTGCATGGTGAGAGAATAGACGGAAACGCTTTCGAATGGTGCATGGGACTCGGCATGGTCGTTTAGGTTTTTTATATACATGTATGTTCAAATGAATTCTAAATTTAATTAAAATCCATTCATTTGCTTGTTATTTTAAATTGTGAAAAATCTTATTTATGACAATTTGAAGTTTACCTGTTCGATAACTGCGTGTAAACACTATGGCTAATGTGATTTTCCCTATACAGGGTGAGTGGTTATCAAGTGGACCACCAAAAAAAATTATATCTTTGAAATTAAAAAAAAAAGATTGATAATTACTTTACATCTCTTTATATGTCAAAATATGGGCTGTTCGAAAATATTGTCCATGACCTTGAACAAAAAGTCAAAAGTCCTCCACGCCCCCACATCGGACAACTTTGCTAATATGTCAAAAACCGTTGGCGATGGAGCTCTATAGTGTCAATTAGAAAGTTGTAGGGCATAGCCGAATTAGTCAAATAAAGGTGGTTTCATGTTTTCATGACATATACAGACACTATAATTTTTTTTGGTGGTCTACTTGATAACCACTCACCCTGTATATACAGAAGACTCAAAATAATTACTAAGATATGTTTAATTAGAATATACTGCATATACGTTGTATATATGTACAACTATATAGCACATATTCACCTGAATAATTGTGCACCCTGCTTATCGTGAATCCAGATTTTTAAAAGGATTGTGTTATTCGTTCACCAATTTCTTTTTTGTGATAATGAATTGCACGACCGCAGTGTTCGTTAAAACACTGTCGTTAAATTCAGGTTTAATTAGCATCAGTTTTTTTTGGAATGTTATCCTCATAGGCAATAACTTAGCAATTATTCTGTTTAACCGGAAAATCTGTGCTATTTTAACGAGAGGCCATGAACTATAGCCACGCGCCATCCCTATAAGCGTTGAATTGTTCCAATGGCCGCTTAATTAATTTAATCGTCGATTAAATTGCATCTCGCTCGATGCAGTCATCCAATAATTATTTAGTCTGTATAGAATCGAGCGAAGCTTACCTTCGTGTTTGAAACATGCACGGTTAATTGGTTGATTCAGCTTGCGTTTATATTGTTAATGGCTTCATTAAGAAAAAATGAAAATGTAACCTTGTCCGTCGACGTTTCCACGAAAAGAGTCGATTCCATTAGCACTTAATTGTTACCGCTTTAACTATATACAAAGTATGTTTAAGCGAGTTGAAGAATAATAAGAAAGTTGCGGTAAGCCTAAATATACATAATCAGAAGCTTCGTATAACAACTTATATGGGGTCATTCGTATTTTACGTGGCCTTGCATTTTATGGTTAAATCTGAGTATACGGGTAATTCGTGCATTAATACACGGGGTTTGCTTTGTCCTTAATTCTTGATTCTTGGAAATAGAATTTGTGCATTTTTAAAAATAATTCAAAGACTATGCCCACCCAATTTTAAATGAAATTTTGCATATTTCTCTCACGTTTGGATATTTTAAAATAATTCTAATATACTGTATATCGCATACTAGCTTCAGAAGTGACATAACTGAATTTTTAGAAGAATATTATAGGTGAATTTTAATAAATAAATCGCAGACTGTAGGATATGTTCACCCTATTTAAAGTGAATCTTGACGAGTTTATCTCGGGATATATGTTTGATATTGAACGGTTGGATATTTTAAAATATTTATAAATATCGTACCCCGCTTCAAAAGGGACACAACATTTTTCAAGTGGAAGTGCAGCAATTTTTAATGCAGGCATAGAGACAATATATTGTCTTTTAGCCGAAACCATGATAACCTCAGCTAAATATGTCGTTTTTATTGAACCGTCTTAAACAGTCCAAAAATTTGCAGTTTTTGAGTTGTGCCCTTTCTAAAGCTGCAGGGATGCGCTATATGAAATTAAGTTTGTGGCATATTTCGTGCGCATTTCCTCTCGCATAACGCTAATCTCACTTGTGGCATGCAAGTTCATCATTTGGCCGTTTTGTGTTTAACGACGAAAGTATAGTGTCTCGAAACTGCATAATACACCGGTGCTAATTGATCCGTGTATACTTTAAGATCGGGGAAATCCTATGTAAGCCGAAGGTTGAAAAACCTTTGCCAGGCACGAAAATGCATAAAAAAGCCATAGCTTGCATTTTAAGAGTCCCTTTAAACTCGGGGGGTTTCTATTCTTCTCCGGACAAAAATCAACTTCTTCAGACGTCATATTTTAAAATAAGACTCGGTTCCTCTCTAGGGTACAGGTGGTCACAAATCTCGCCATTAAAACAGCAGCTGCTGCAATGGCCTCTATATAGCGCTAACGCGTGTCTCCCCCTCGCCTATTAAAGGCCGCACGCGCCGTCTCGATATTACGTCACATTTTTGATAGATTTTTACGACGAGAAATAGTTTCGCCACTGCCGACCACCGTTTTTATTGGCATTTTATATCATTTTTTTTATTCCAACCCGCGAAGCTAGATCCCCCTAGTCACCTGTGCATATGTTGCTATTTTTTTTCTTACCAAACTGGAAACACAATCTCGATATGTAATCGGACTTCTGAGATGTAGATGTACTTGGACATGTAAATGGCAGTCTGAAAGGAATAAATAAGTTTTCCTCACCGAGCTTATTTACGAGATCAAGCTCGTTCGGCGTGTATACATATCTAATGAAGTTTAGGTTTTAACGCAAAGTCCCGCATCGAAAGGGGCGATGGACGATCGACGTAAATGCAAGCCAATAGGGGTCCTGCATTGTGCTAGATGCGCATGACTTGAACATTATAATTTTTGGACATGTTTTATTTCGATGTTTACGATTTTGCTGTATGCAAAAAGGCAGAGATGTTTAAGGCTTTCTGCAGCAAAGAAAAGTCTTGGACAATAACAGTATAATATTTGTCGATTGCTTCTATGCAACTGATTCCGCAACTATTCGGAATATTTTTTCAAAATACGTTGATAATAGGGGTACTCAGATAGAAGCATTATACGAATGGCACTTCTGGTAACAGAATACACTCATGTCCAAAAGATAAACATAATTATATCATATTCACTAGTATATAAAGTATGCTTAGTTGTTGGACGTGAGTATAAATGTATATGCATATCGAGATACTGTATTAGTTTTTTTCTGATTGTTGTTCCCAATTAAAATTTTAATTTTCCATCATGGAATGCCACTATACGACGTGATTAGTATGCCAGGCAATTATATAAGCAACATTCCTTAAAAGGTGGGCCATATATTCCGGTTCGTTTAAGTTTTAACCATTATTAGGGCAACTAATTAAGTCGCTTTGTTAGCTATCATTTTTTTTATATAACTTTTCCAAATTCTAGATGAGGTGGGTTCAGCTCTAAGTGCATGTGTTTATGCCGTGCCCCCACCGTGCTTGCATACATACCTTCGTCATTATCTCTCCTCAAAGGATCCTCTGACCGTCTGCCTTTTCTTAATTGTTCCACCTTATCCTCACCTACCATCGTCTTTCTAAGTAAAAGCAGCACGTGCCAACGCAAACACCTGAACACTTGACATAACAAACATGAAAAATCGTATATAGGGTATTACCTATGCATGTAAATAGCAGGACCTCTTGTTATGTAGGTTTTTTTATCCACTTTTTTTACCAAACCAGCTGCTTTCGGTGTTATAGTTTTCGTTTTGATAGCGCCACTTCCGGCGAGTCCTTGCCGAAATTGTTGCGAGATGTTGTCTGAATAGATAATTACTAACGGTTATAAATAGAAAGGAAAACCCTCGAAGAATAGAAACTTCAAATAGCTGGAGGCTTAAGATTGGTGTTTTGTTGAGCCCATATTGTCCATTGACCAGCACTTCACTAGTGGACATATAGACTGGAGGCGATGGAGTTCGGAGGAATTACCTGCAAAACGATGCGCTTAAGCTGGGCCATAAAATGTTCTTTTTTAGAATTTTAACCAACTTGGGAACGAATTTAATGATGACCACATACTCCGCACTAATTTAGTTGTGACTTGTCGTATATATGCGTCGTCTTGTTTCGTCAACATTTAAGTTCTTGATTGTCCAAAACCTCGAAGTACAGCTCAGATTGTTACTGTCTATTGTTGATGATACTGTATGACTACACAATTATAAAACCAAAAAGATACATATATTCATTTTATATATGCAAAGCTTTCAAAATCATGGTAGTAGTTTCTTCCCATGTTGTGTCCATTCCGCATGCCATGCATGCATGGATATTGAGAAAATTCAGAATTCTCAGTTTCAAGATTGAAACAGTTTTAAGCACCATTTTTCATTTACCCATTATATGAATGTGGCATGAAAACAAAATATAGCAGAAGGCTAAATCAAAATAAGATTGCATGGGTGGACCACAAACATTGATGGTAGATACAATATTTAGCGCAGCTGCTGGAAAACTCCATGCAACAGTGGCTCAACTAGTCCTGCCACATTGTTGCTTGGTCACTAATGAAGGGAGCAGCTGCTTGCATTCGCCACAACTTTCTTTTTGATATTTTGAAGGCGAGTTGATTTTTTTCTCTTCATTAACGTTTTGTATTATTCATTATTTTCACCATGAAGTCAACTTATTTGACAGCATTCTCGAACAAAATGATCGCCGATTTGGACATTTCTACAAACATGTGTATACAAGATAATATTACATGTACTGCATAAATGGTCAAGAATTATACAAAACAATAATTATAGGTCAACACTGAGAGGGTAGCGCTTGAATTTGCACCAGTTGAAACTATACGATACATCAGAACTACTGATCGTTCACAGATGACAGGGGGGCCACGGATGACTTATAGGGGGGAATCAGTTAGACAAAATGGGACTGTGAATGGGTGGAGAATTCTTGATGGCGTCAATGTGTCATTAATGTAATTCATGATTAAATGGAGGTAAATGATACTCAAACTTCCAAAATGAATGCAACCATGGCGTTTTTAAAAACTCCCAACATTCGCATCACTCACCTGAGAGGTTATTAAATACCAAAATGCAAATCAACATATGCAACGTGAACCATATTACTGCAATGATGCGCTCGTATGTCGTATATTGTACAGTACAGTATGTCAAAATGGTATTAAATTTGGTTATGATGGCAATTATTTGACCATGACCACGAATGGTCCATCTAAATATGCTTGCATCTTAGACGCGTCTTAACCCATTATGCATATGATGCATAATGGCTCAACAAAACCCATGATCACGCATATTGGTATAATTGTTATGTACCGTATACGTCTAGTCATTTTACGATGCAGGCTAAATTCAGTTATCTTAGCGTGTCCCCTCATGTGTATCAATTTTAAAACTCCACTGCGTGTTAAGTGCTTTATAAAATAAACAAAAAAATGCGCAAATATCATGCAAGGTGTATCTTATAATTGTGTTTTTACACATTTTTTGGGAAGAGATGACTGAACTTGAAAAAAAATAGACAGACTACTATGTGAATGGTCACCTCTAGCATTACTCACAGCGCCGTTTTAATGCTTGCGATTTGTGTATATTGCATTAGACGCGAGCCCACCCATGGACTTTATTTCATAAATCAAACCCGGAGTTTAATCATCGTAATTTTGAATTTCAAAATGGTAGACAACATCAAAGGGGATTTTATAGTATCTATTAAATGCCCTGGGTAATACCTCGCGGTCCATCTTATACCCAAATTTGGTAATTATGGTTTACTATATGTGGCGTTACATTTTAGTGTAAATAATGAGAGGTTTCACACCCTGCACCATGCATTTAAATGGCCAACTTGTTTCACCCTAGAGCTGCTGCATTTATTTCTGAAGCGTTGTAATGATATAGAAGTTTATATGTAGGTCCACTGAACCTATATACTCCATAAAATGATGAACCGAAGAATCGATGACATAATGGCACTCCTTTTTGTCTGCCATAGTGCGATTGTATATAAATTACATATACTGTAGACTGATTTGTAATCAGTGTTTTTATGCATGTACAGCATTTTAGTGGATTATCAACGTGAGTAGCAAGAATTTCTAAAGAAAATAAATTTTTTTGACATTTAGTTTTCAACTTTTTGGAGAGAATCATTGCCATCACGATTCTGAAGGAATATTGTCGTTAGAAGAAGTAAAACATTTCGAATATATTACAAAACTATAGAATACATACATTTAGAATAAGACAAATCTCCATAGACGTCAGAATCAGAATGTTACTTTAAACCGTACTTCGTATCATCAGAAGTCAGACAAAATGACTTTAACAGTAAGAACTAACGAAAAAATTGAAGCTGGTAGAATCTTCCTCGTATGCAATAAATATATGAATGGGAAAGTCCGGCAACGTTTATTGAAGAATTTTCCATTTTTATATATTTTCACATTTGTTTCTTATCGTGTTGTTTTGTTTCATATTTTTCGTATATCCATATTGTCTATAGTTCGTTTTAACGTAACATACTGTATAGCTTACGCGAATGGTTAAAAATTTACATTATTTGTCCATCAGCTGACGGGAATTGTTTGAGTTCTTACTATACCAGAAGTTCTTATCAAGGGAATTCTTGTTAATTTTAATGAGGTTCCACTGTAGCAACATTTTTATTTTTAATCAAACCATATTAAGTACTAGCTGGACGGCCCGGCTATGCCCGGGCCGTATTTACCGATAGAACAAAGCGATCGAGTGAAAGCGACGAAGTAGGACTAATGAACGAACCACAAAACATACGGAGCCCCTTAGCGGAAGATTTTTTTTTCGCTTTGTACGCTTTTTGCGTCATCACGTACGAAACAAAAAAAAGTAATGTTCCGCTACGGGGCTCCGTATAAGTACGAAGCAGGAACCAGGCGAGCATCTTTCCATCCATCCCTCGATCCATCCACAATGCCCGAAACGTACAGCTCTTCTTTATATATACTGTACATAGAAGATGGCGTTAATGAAATATTAAATTATAAGGGATTGTTAATTTTTTTAGCACAAGTAAATATTACCAATATACCAAAATACATGCAGGTTTTTGAAAGCAGATACCTGTACATGTAGGCTATGTACAGTACAATATTTAATCATCAATATAAATTATATATAAGCACACATTCGATAAACAATAAACAAGACAGCGGATTATTAACGAGAAGATTATACATGTACATTTTTTATACCTACTAATTTTTAAAGGCCATATTGCATAATTTATTTCTGCTTACGGGCTTTCATTTCCGATCGTAATGAGGGCCTTTTAAAAATTCATAAATGGTATTCTATGCTGGCGTGTATGCATGCATCGTCGAATCGCACGCGAGACTAGGCCCGAACATGTTTTTTGTTTGTTAATTGACGAATTACTACCAAACCTTCAATTATGTAATGCACTCGCAGATGCTTAGGCCCTCTAGGTTTCATTTGCATAAAACAGGTTGATCGAGTTATCAATTAAGTTTCATTTTTTAATTTATTGCTCACTCCGACTATGTGTGTAAGCAAATATTTAAAGAACGCCGAGTAGCTCTGTTATTACACGTTGTCTAAATCTTTATCTACAATGTACATGTATAATCATGAAGTTCTTAAGCTAATGGATAATTGAATTAATAACCGCATATTTTTGAGTTAACGGCCCAAAAACCTGCGCAATCACCACCAGATTTATTGGCATCATTGAGTTTAAAAACGGTTAACGCAATTAGACCGTCATGTCCGGAGTGATTTAGCTTGCTCTTTGAGATTAATTGTATCAATATGATGGCAGGCCTTCGGGTCAGTTTCCTCAACAAATGCTGGTACATGTATACAATATATATGTACATCATGTACAAAACATGCCGAAATTATCCTATGGATTTTCTGCAGGTGGTTGTTTGCCTACCGGTATACTGCGAAAAACCTATGATGACTTTTGTTCGCGATGGTGGTCATAAAATTAAGCCCCCTATATGTATACACGATTAAAACAGCGCAGAATTAATTTGTGGGCACACGATTTGGTGTCCCACATCGCCCCGCTGGAAGCAGCCTTTTGCAGTATAGATGCATTAATAACTTTATGATACCCAGCATTGCAATTGCTGTTCATTTACTGGAACGGAGTCACCAAAATTAATAAACTGAAGCATATCCTTTTTTGTGTCAGGCCTTTGCCCGATGGGCTAGGCTTAGGCCATAGGTAAACGGTTCTTGTAATACTGACATTTCCATAATTTTTGTAAACATTATAACGTTGCCGGAAAATCGTGTGTTTCATGTTTCTAAATTCGGACATTTAATTATTATATACATAAGTACGTACATATCTTTATTCTTTTCGTTCGAACTTTTATTCGACTTGTCAATTTACGAGAATCACATGCATGTGCAGCCAATTCGAAAACAAAGTGTTCTTAATATTAATTCGTTCACATTAACATCCGTCCATGCACCGAGCGCGACAACGTACATTAAATCACCTCATTTGAAACTTCAACATACATTACCTACTTTTATGAATACATGGAAATGTCTGTTTTTTGTGGTCTATTTATATCTTTTTTTGTAAAAAGGCTCAAATAAGTTGTAATATAAGGCCGTTGTTTTATTTCTCAAGCTACCTTACAGTAGTTTATTTATTCTGCTAGAAAATGAAAGAAAACTACTTGAGAATTAAATAACTGTCATATATTACTATTTGATTGAGTTTTTATATACAATCATAGAAATATGCCTTAAATATACAGGGTGTACCGGGAATTACCGTGTTATTTGGCATCATATTAGCTGAGAAGCTAATAAGCAACAGTTCTGCAAAGAGCTAGACTCGCTCAATCGCGCCCATCAGGTGGCGCTTCGTGTTTCCCCCTGGTCCCTTATATGCTTATATGTTATGTGTCTAGAATAATCGTTCGGTTTTATAACGAATCAATGTTAATCGTTTTATGGGCAACAGGTCGGGCAAATGGCTGCTCTATTGTTTTCATAAAATAGGATGCCGGTATTGAGATAATGGCGTTTGTCTGAACTATGGTATACGCCAAAAAAATCATTGTTCTGGGATTTGAAAGATGGATGACAAAGACGTTTTTTTCAGCGAATTCGGTACGTGATGTATGCAGGTATAGACACACGTTGTGTAATCAATAAGCTCATAGAACTTCCAAGTGACGGGTTGCGAGCGCCTTGCACGTGCCACTGAGGCATCCATCAAAAGGTGCGCTATAGTGTTGCTGTTTAACACAATGGCTGGCTAATCGACCCCCCACTCGTTTGCGCGGGATGAGATAAGCCCTCCCTCCGAAATTCACGCGGGGTTCATGCTTATCGATTTGCACCTTCTTATAAAAATAATAGAGGAATTCTTCACGCTTATTAAACCGGAAAACTACCCGCGTGTTAAAAAACAAGTTTTTCTGCCTGCGTTAACTCGCTTCTGGGTTTCCATGTTCATCGCATACGATGCGTGCAAAAACAAGCTAATCACGCGACTCATTACATATGCAGCATTTGTGCTAAACTTGTACACAGGGGACATTTGGGAGATGAAACCTTGTATCTTCGTGGGTGCGTTAATTGCCACGTGATTTTCGCTTTTTGTTGCAGTAATTATGCTAAAAAGAGAACATTTAACTTCAACTATCCAGCCCAAAATTGATCGAGGGCATTCTTCTCATCCTGGTCGTAAACAAGTGGTTAATTGCATGTTGACATTTCGCATATTTCAATTTGATAAGCATCACGATTTAAATGGAAAAAACAAGCTACAAATTAAGCAGCAATCTATGATCCTGTCCGGGATGAAATACCGAAGCATCCCATGTTGCAGATCTCCTTAAACGATAAAAAAATTATCTTTAATCGTGTTTGGGTACGGACTACATTAAGAATACCTGGAAACATGTCAGTATTAATGATGAAAGTATATTTTATTGCAAGAATACACAATTTTAAATAAATACATTTTGAGCTTATTGGCAGATTTGTAACGTTTCTCAGGGTAATAACGTTTTGTTATAAAGATACTTTGACAACTAAGCAGTTAAGAAAATATTCTTATTGGTGAATTATGCGATTGCCAAGTGCATAGTACCTCGTATGGTATATTGCTTAATTTTATCAATCGGGGAAATTGCATGGGACATAAAAAGATTTTGCCATTAAATTAAAAAGAAGGAATTAGATACAAAATCAAAATCATTAAAGAAAATATCTTCAATTGACTTGCATTGAACTCATAATTATGCTTAATTTGGGTCTTCATTAGTTTCATCTCGCGCTGGATTAATTTAAGATCTAGTAAACCGATTTTGATCAGATTATTTATTCAATTTGCTAGTGGAAGGCATGACTTTCAAGGAGTTCCTTAGCAGTCGTGAAGTGACGAACTTGAAATCACTAATTGGTTTTCATCATCAATTTCCTCGCTTTATTTAACCCATTTATTTATAAAGATGTTATTTGTTTATAACAGAAATAAAGACAGCTTTAAAATGAAATTTGCTAAATACAATGGATACAATTTTTTTTAGAAACTGAAGGATGCTTCACGAGGCATTTTAAATTTCAAATAGGAAGGATTTGAATTAAGCGGGTTTTCGTCTGCTTGACAAGTTTTTCACTCGTCGTGGGTAGCTTGCAATAACTATAGCGCTTCTGTTATTGGCCTTAGGTCTGCATTTCGTGGGTAGCTTCGTGCTGTACTGGGTGTCCAGAAAATACCTTCACATACTGTATGTACAATTCAAAAATTTTATTCAATCGCATCATATCTACTAACTATAAATGCAGTATCCAATCATCAATTTAATGTAGTATCTGATTTCATATTAATCACCAATGGTACATGTATTATGGTACATTTTTAATAGACGAACAGACAAATAACATTTTCTGACTTCATGCATATATTTATTGGTATAAAGCACGATTGAAAATTTACGATATGATCGTATTACCAAAACATTTTACTTTGTGTTTAGGTGATCAGGGTAAGATCCTTGTTAAATTTAATGCTGTGCATGGTATACACTATACAGTATATACCTAATGATACAATTCTATAAATTAATACTATTAGTTGAACAAGGGTGATGAGATAAATTACAACCACGATGACAATTTTTGATATTAATTATTCCTCTATACACTTTTGGCGAAAGTATAGTAGGTAGATGAAATGAACATTAGTATGTAAGGGTATTTTCTGGCGGTGGACGATTGACCAGTCTTCGAGCCATATCTTTAAATAAGTAGCATATATTTAATCCCATGTAAACTACGTACCGTTACATAAAGACATGTCTCACATTGTATCGGAGAGGTAGAAAGGCGTTAATATGCTCGGTGCGTCTCCACCCATCATCCTATAAAGCCCATTTGGTATCCAACAAGGATTTTAAGATCCGTACATTTTTTTAAACTGTTATAAGTGTTAACCTACTCACCGTTTGTCAGCGTGATGTTGAAGCAAATATGTGCAACGTTTTCCCACCCGCGGTGTCTGCGAGTCTTCTTAAAATGTTACGTAGTTTGACGTTTTGATGCGGAATTTATTGTGAATTCCTGGTTGGTAAATTATTTTTATTGGGGACAACAAAGGTGTTGCTATAAACTGGCAAAGTTTTCAAATACTAGTACTTCCAAAATACGTGTATTGGGTGGTTAAACGTCTTACGCGTACGAAGAATACGCAGGGCTAGCTCGCGTTTACCACACGATACTGAATTTATTGCCCAAACTAAGATATTTGAAGAAAAATTCACATTACGCTAAGACTTGTAAAATTCAGTCTTTGGCTTAAAAGTATAATGACAGTCGAATCGTTTACTGTTCGTGCTCGATTTATAAACTAATAATAGAACACATCCTGACAAAAAGCGTTTTGCAACCAAGATGACAGACAAGAATGTAACTACAGTATATGGTTTTAGAATGGTAGCCTATGTAGTCTTCGAAATTGGCAACTAGCTTTGGCCGTATACACCTTAATTGTCTCTGATCGGTCCAATGAGTATAGGGGTACTCTGACAGAAGCTATATGCGAGTCGCACTTAACCATTGCCAAGTCACGTGTTACAAAAGGGAAGCTCTAAACGGCGATAACCTCTGGTGAATTAGCGTGTCTGCTTTGCAAACGACTTCACGACTACGAAAGTGCGAGTCGCAAAGTTTGTCTGAGTACCCCTAAACGTGTACAGTATGTCCTTTCATATTTTCGTATTGAATTCATCGATAAGTGATTGCACCACAGTCGACGTGTTGCATAGGTAAAAAAAAATCATATCTGATGTTTGGTTTTCCCCGAACGTCAGGTTTACATATACAGTATGCCACAGTATGCCTGACATCACCCGTGAACAATGATTTGAAAAAAATCCTCCGATAAGTCAGTTTACCTGAAATTTGGCAAAATGTTGTCGATTTGACCAACTCTTGTATGCTTTTTTTTTTCGTTATATACCGGATGTGCGGCATTTCCATACGCGTGTGCCATGCATGCGTGCTTTTATTTTTCCCCCACACTTTTCTCATCCAATATTGATTCTTCCTTCGAGGTCCAAGCATATTGATTGCGTAAGGACCATTGACACGCCGTAAAACGAGCTGGTGTCTAGACTGAGATGTTGGTGAATGAAAAAGCTGCTATTTACTGGTGTTGCGTGTCTTTTGAGTCTGGTCTTTTTTTTACGTTCGCCTCCTACCTTCGAGCCATTCATCCAAAAAGGGTCGACCGGAGAAAAATAAGAAAGGTCGTCTCCGAAAGCGAGAAAAGAAAAAAAAAGGCAAGCCAGTGCTTGCATGTGTGCAGAGATTCGCGAGATTTCGCCAAATTTCTTGGAGAGCTGGATGAGGGCACATGGGGCCTTCCACGCTATTCATCGTTCGCACCAAATACTTTTGCCTCGTTAGCATCGGTTGATACAATGACGAGGGGCATTGCATTGAATAAGGCAACTTATGCCTTGGCAGTTTTCATGGAAAAGGCGCGCGCCATAGGCTCGTAATTACTTCCCCTTTAGGGAATTCCCCCCCCCCTTTCCTCCCATCATTCCCTCAAACCAAGATATTGATTAAAAAATAGTGAATATTGCTTTATCAATGACTAAATTGCACTAAATGGACTGCAATCACGTGCTTCCATTGATTTAGAAGGCGTATCAACATCCGCAACAGGTAATGCTGAGACAAAATGGCGCCTGAGGATGAGCGCTTGCTGGGCTTTGGCAATTAAAGCATTTGAAATATCCAGCGCCATCTGGGACGCATTTTGCGCAACTGGAAGGCACACCAAATGAAAATACATGTACTGTAGTTGCATCTGGTCTACAGTTAATTAAGTTAATTCTTACAAGTCAGATTCCACCTTTTAAGGATCGCGCATAGGCGGACAAGGGCCGGTGCAAATGTCCACTAATAAGTTATCCAATAGCTGGTTTTAAAAAATATTCGTGTAATTTAAATTTTTTGATATTCGGAATGACCAGGCGGAGGTCTCACTGTTTCTCATATTTGCATTTGACACTAGGTAAAGATAATTTCGCCTGGCTTCTTTCTTCTATTTTTTAAGTTGCAGGTTCATGACATCGTGCTAATGAAACGGACACCGTCTTGGTAACAAAAGCCATTAGATATGTTTTTTATTATTCCTCGTTAAAATTGCTTTTGTTAAAGCCGAAATTGACGTGTGCAACCCAACTCGTTGCATGCAAAATGCGTAATTCGTATATAATCAGGTGCCTCATGCCTATATAAGATCGCGTGTGGATATCTACCTTTTGTACTTAAATTTGTTTTATTTTGACAAGTTTTAAGTTATGGCGTTTACCAAAAAGCGAGGGAAAAAATGCTATGGCTCTCTAACGAATGGCCCTGCAGGCTGATCATTAGTTTCGATTATAATTGATAGCCATAAAGTTGTTGAGCATCTATTTTGATAATGATTAAAACTGGAAGCAAACCGACCGTATGATAATGATGTTGCATGCCAATTTTATTCCGATGTTATCTATAAATTCGCAAAACCTTAGCACGACTACTAAATTGGCAAAACCACAAAATTGGAGCAAAAACTCCACGCGCAAACAAAGAATGTCCGATTTCATCATCCTCCGTTAAATGAAGTCATCGATGATTATAATGTACATGTATATTAGTATAGAATTATTACTGTATTGCAGTTGTGGCTTCAGTCACCGATTACAGCAATCAAATAGGTGATGTGAAAACGTTAAGCTTATTTGCAGGGTGACGTGTTGGCAATAACAATGTTAAACAGTATTATTTCGTAGTATGGCTACATACTCAAACAAGAGCCGTTGCGAATCGCACTTTGTCAGTCAAGAAATAACGAGCGCAAAAGAAATGCATTCGTTTGTGCGAACAGCGATAACCTCGAGTACAATTTTTAACCAATTCGCATGTCAATTTTGCACACGTGACTTCACGACTGCCAAAGTAGGATCCGCGAAACTTCTGTCTGCGTACCCCTAAACTTGCGCATGCGTATGCTGATGGGGTTGTCAAGCATATCGCGATAGGCAAATTTGTCAAAATAAAACTACATGTATACTTCTGGCTGCACGTGATGGCGATGACCACCGTGGCGCCACCTGCACTCCCCACTGCGCGAACATAAACGTTACTCATTATACTAAGTAGGCTCCACATATCAACGATTCCAGCGTTGTTTGCAAAGATAACTAAATAATTAACGTTTGTAAATGCGGGACGGCGCGTGTGAGACATATTTAACCAGCGTTAAAAAAAAGCACGATGCCGTTCGTGAATATTGCCGGTCGTTTTAATTGTCCAGGGGGACACGTTTGCCTTGAAAATAAAATGTGTAATTGTTATCAAACCGAAAGATACTTTAATTTAATTAAGTCCAAAAACGGACTTAGGATGTATAGAGTTTATTTAGTAGCGCTCAACGCGCGAGCATTTTTTTCAGTTGGCGTAATTCTTTATACGTCTGCTCGATCTTTTCCCCGATCTTTCCAACCAAAAATTCGTGAAAAATTGCATTTTACGCTCGAAAAACGCGAAATTACAGCTGCAGACTTAAGATAACCAAAATCTTAATTGACACTTAGGATTATACGAGCACGTGGCACTCATATCCAACGCGATGCGAGGCATGCGCCCGCCGCGTAATTAGCACGCTTGCCTCGCCAAGGTAGGCCTATCCCTCGAGTGCTAAAATTCTAATTAGTAATTAATTTAAAATTACGCTGTTTTTCATGGGTCTGCCCACGGCCTCCAGCCTGGCGATAACAGGGGCCAATTTCACCGTGCGCCTCGTCATTCAAGGGAGATGAATTATGCAAAAGATGAATTCTATTTGCATTTAGACACGCGAATGGTTAATATTTATATATCCACGAGTGACGTGACAGCAGCTGTTCTAGGGACTTCCTGCCGCGTCCGCTACATCGAGGACTTCTTGTTCCTTTTTGACCCGTAACACGATGCACGATGAGCGACAATAGCGTATTCCGCGGGAATTGCGTTATTAGGTCACGGGGTCACTAGGATGATCTCTTCTCGTTCGAACGTTTCGTTTGTCAAACAACTTTTTTGAACTTGGCATTGTCGAGAAGAGCCTGTTATTGTCGCGCTACAACCTACACGTACAATGACGTGCTTTACTGCGGCCAGCGTCGTGTAATTTATCATGGGAAAGCGCCCCGCTGCGGCGGTATTTCTTCAGTCTGGTGAAAAATATTTAAAATTTCGTAATAAAATGTTTTTAGTCGGCTTCCCGGCCGGTGCGTCCAAATTTATGGTACCGATATGACGGCGACCTGACTTCCTAGCCATTACTCCATCGCCGTATATAAATCCTGAACTTATACCGTTGTGCTGCTTGGAATTTGGCGACGTCGAGGGGGCGCTGCGACTGAAGTGTGAATATCATGGCGAGTTTTCCGCTACTCGAATTTCGGCCTGTAGACATGCAAGAATTCTACACGCAGAAACTTAAATGCTTTAACCCCTATTTCAGAAATCCACTGCACTTCAACCTGAATGCACGTGATATGGAACGCCACTTCGTGCCGCATTCCATCGGCTGATCTATTTTGTTTATTTTTTTAACAAGAAAATCAGGGAAATACAATGATTTGTGATACCGTTACCGTTAGCAGTGCTATACTCATTATTTATTTCACCCTGGTAATTTTTACATTTTTGTTTACTATCAATGCAGGATTTAGCACCATCTTAAATGAAGGTTGTACTCCGTCTTTCAAGTATAAGTGTAAGAACACAAGAATGCTTATTGCAGGCGCTTACCACCCAGCGTACACTAGCGCTACCAAGCGGGATAAGAATGCGACATGCGTTTTTAATGAGGGCGCCCACAAAGAAAGTCAGGCTGAGCTTACAAGAAGCGTTAATAAGCGCTTGGAAATCTGAAAGCAGATTTGTAAGACAAAGAGTGGCACACAGATCACTATTGGTCAAAAGGGTAGCCATCGATTGTATGCCGCCTATGTACCGTAAAAACGTGTCATGCACTCATGCTAATGCGCATGTGGAAGGTTTTACGCGGAATGTTTCACCTAGCAAAACGCATGCAGTGGCGCCACCAAGCACATGCACTGACCATCACGCTGATATCAGCATTCATTGTGCGTCCCAAAGCTGGAAACAAGAAGATGAAAAGCTGAAAGAAACACGTCGAAATATTAGCATTCAGTGTGTTCTCACCCTAGGGGTTGAACGCCAGTTTAATCGTACAAACCACGTGTTCGCTCTTCGAACCAAGGAATTTGCACGTTTACTTCAAAGTGAATTCAAAATTCGTCCTAAAGAGGCGTCGGTTGTCCGACATAAATCTTGTGATTCTAATGTTACGATAGGCGAGACACGTTTTTGTGTAACGAAGTTTTATATCTCTCATTTTATATGCAAGATATTGAATAGCCCCTTTGCAAAATCATAGCGCCATCTACGTTGATTGACGCGCAACATAATTTGCTAAAAGAGAATGGCGTCGAAAGGTGGAGTTTGGCAATGAGCGGCGTAATTCAGTTTCCCAGCGCCATCTATGGAGCATTCTGGATAATATACATGTACACGATCGATTCCATAAATAAGTACAAGCTTGTATAATGAATGATGGAAAGACAACGGATGTCTAAATGTATACATGTATACAGCCCTGTATTGTATATGATGTGTTCAAATGATTGACTGATCACTGTATATAGTGTGTAACAGTGTATATTGCATAGCCTATTCTGAAAACTTTCATGACATAATCATCCTTCATCTATAATGCAACGACGCGACGCTCGTTGTTTGGGCGTGCTGTTTTCAGTGTCATTGCATGCTATTCTTCTCACTTGAAAAGCGCTTCCACGTTCAATTCGAATGTTTGGCAAACACGTCGGCAATTACTGCATAAGTACATGTTTAATGTCTGCCATCAGTTAAACTTAACAGCTACGGCCTCCTTCAACTGCCATGGAAGTCAATTAATGCGCATTGATGGCGCATTGTTTAGTATTTCTTGGTGGCGCGCTTGAACGCCTACGGTACGTCTTTTTAATGTGTCCATGATGGACACGCGTGCTTGTCTTCTAAATGACCGCCTTCCCATCGTGCATCGGCTAATGTATGCACGTCGGTCTCACCCCCACCCCACTCGTTCAAAATGCTCATTCAATTGATTGACATTAATGGTAAACGCCCCAATTCGAAGCGATTCACCCCTGCTGGTTCATAAGTGGCTCGAAATTAACACTCTCCTTAATCGAAGTTTATTCTTCAAAACTCAAGTTCAAACGAATGTACATCAGAGATGGAGGCTTACGTAATGTTGTTGGAAGCGGACAAACAAAACACTCGTACTTACGAAGGCCTAATCCTTCTGAACTAAATCGCATGCGTCAAATCAACAATCGAACAATTGTTTCCAAGTTTATTGTATGGATGGATGGATGGATGGAGGGAGAGGCGCGCCTCTGGGGTCGCATGGTCCAGTATTTGGTTTTGCACTCGCTCGGGTCATCATTGCTTCAATTAGAGACGGGAGACCGTATAATAAACGTTCGTTCCATAGATTGATTTTCGCCAAAAACTAATAACTTTACGATATTACGATCCATGGAGGGGAAATCAGCCAGAAGTGAATTACTTTTTTTCTGGCAGTAATTTAATATAATAAACTCAGTTTTTACCTAAGGGTATACCCAATTCATAAGGTCACACACAAGTTATTTCACCGCACCTCGGGTATATTTACTTTGTAACCGAAATTGTTTAGTGAAGGAATTTTAACGATCGATTGCCGTATAGCCACGAACGAGTCAAAATTGTTCAAATATATTACTACATCCATCAAACTTTTCATGAAGTTAAAAAAAATACGAGTACTGGTTCTTATCTAACCTGTAATTTAATTGTAATCGATAACGATTATACCATGCATGCACACAGTCTTGCTTTCATCAAACCTAGTTTGAGCTCATCATATTTCTAAAAAAAATCAATCTCAAACGGATTGAAATCATTTTACGGTACAGTTTTTTTCAATATCCTAAATCGAAAAATTACACGAAATACATCTATTTTTTCGTGCAATTCTGATCATTTAATTATTGCGAAGATTTCTATATATAAATGAGAAAAGTAGACGATGGTCACGTGGGGGACGCGTTCGTCCGAATTTTGTCGTTTTGCATTGTAAACGCAGTATTGTAAATGTATACTTGACATGGCAGGTGCCATAAACTTAAAAAAATCTTAGACAGTATTTAAAGTGCCAGAGCGGCAGATCAGTATTTATTTTTATAAGTGACTCGTATTTTCAGAATTTTGTTATGCCGGTGCTGCTATATTTTATTGATGCTGGAAAGCGAACAGGAGATAGTCGTTTGTCGGCTCATAGGTCATCGTAAAATCTGTTCAAGTATACGAATGTTTCGAAATGTACTCCGGGCCAAAACGTAAGCGAGCTTTCACTTTTCGCTTCGCGTATATGAATAAAACATGCATCTGATCATTTTTTTCTGGTTGGTCAGTTAGGCGGACCAATATTTGCCTCACACGAGGTATAATTACATGCAGGTGATACACGTAGGCTGTTTCATGCTTAAATTTCCAAGAAATATTTGGAAAACTGAACGGTCAGTTGGCTCTCTTTTAAGTCCCCGAAAATTTGAGATGCATGCTGGATTAAGTCCTCATTTTCATGCCCCGCAACATCGCGCGTTTATGACGTCACGTGTTTGGCGCCTTGAGTTGGTGCCACGAGATTTGACATATATTTAAGAAACTGCAGTCTCGCCGATGATGTATGATAGATACATTGTGTTACAACCTTGACCAAAGTGACACTATTAAGGGAGAGGAAGTAGATGCATTCTATTCACATGTAAATGGGTTATCGCACATTCGTAAGCCTAACTTATAGTCGTGGACTTCCTCTTCGGACGTGCATCCAGAATATGCATTCAAGCGTATATCTATCGCCTTTAAAGATGGTCATTAGTGATAACAGAAATGATTTACTTAACACCTACCCCCTATTTAAATTGGCCAATAATTACTAGGTTGTGAAGCTGATACAGTGTTGATAATTCAGGTAATGTTCCCACATTAAAAAAAAAATCAATCCACACTTTGAAGTGTTTCTGGTTTCGTGGCCTCTGGCCATTGCAGCATGGCCGGTGAAAATAAGCATTTTATAGCGAATACAAATTTGAGCTAAGTGAGGGAGAAAACGCCCAATTTACTTGGAAATAACACGTGTTTACAAGTCAGACATGTTTTTATATGCAGTAATAAAAAGCGAAACCAAATACTGTTATTTACATTCCAAAAACGGCCCACAAAACCAAATACTTGCATCTTCACTTTGTTCACTATTTTCATGAAACAATGTACTCCTCCTACCCATTTGTCATGACAAATAGCACAAAAATTGTGTTAACGCTATTGATTATTGATTGGGCGTTGTAATCAATGGATAGCATAAATTGTGTTCTGTTTGGGGGCGTTCTGCTAATACAAGCACACGATTTCTAAACACGTGATAGTCGTAGAAAATTCCAGTTAGAATTAGACATTAATCTTAAGCTATTTTCGTCCACACTGATGGAAACGGAGGAAATTTTTCTAATTTTTGTCACTAACCACTGGTTTGTGGAAGCATAAAACTGTAAATTTAACGTAATTCTGTCCGCACCAAAGCAATTTATTTTAGGAACATTTTACTAAATTGCCTCTGATCTCGCTTCCTGAAACTTTCTGTCCACACTGAAAAAGCAACGTATAAGAATTCCGTTTACTCCAGTTTGTCGTTTCTAGACGTTTAACAAACAACAAACTGTTCTGACCGAAACAGGAACAATTTTGGAAACAGAAATGTCGATTCGTGTTGCTAAATTTTCTTTGATCTTTACCGCGTTTTATGGAAACAGGAAACGTGTGGGAACATTTGTTTCTGTTGCCGGACAGTTGCCGTAAACAATATGCAACTGCCAGAAACGCACAGCAACATATAGGAACAACGGGAAGGAACAAACAACACAAAGAGAAGTTTCTCAATGTTTCCTTTATAGTGTAGACGTAGTTTAAGATTTGGATTAGCGAATACCTCTAATGTAGCGCAGACGTAATTGCACCCTTCAGAAGTAAAAATATCAGATAGAATGTTATTTGAACATGCGTCTGATAATTGGGAAAATAAAGTATATTTAGACGGCTATTATCTTTAAACGACAATTTAAAAATCAGTGATCTAATGAAGAACGGTGAAACCGACCATTAACATTTCCAAGAAACGAAGAAATGTCATTTGGCTGATGATTGTTGGGCGTTGATACTTCTCCTGTTATCCTGTATTAAACATGCTGGTGATTGTTGGACGTATACAAGTTGAAAAATGACTCGTTGCGCTCCACTCGATTGAACAAAGTTTGATGTTTGATATTTGGAGAACCGCCGGAATGGACGAAATGAGAGGGGCTGTATCTGCCTATAATTGCCTCGTTGCTTGAAAAGATTATTAGGTACAGGTTACGTCTACAGAGTTACGGAGAAAAAATGCGTAGGCGTATACACACTTGTAATGCCAAAGTCAACAAGACTGAAATGTATACTTATTTGCATTCAGGTGTAGCGGTAATAATAGTGTTCGACCAGTGGTCTGCTGATCAAGTTGAAGCACGAGTTTCACGTGCATGCGAATATAGTCATCCATCTTCCATAAATATGCAAGATATGAAATGATCGCGCCGATGGCTGTTTTTGTTTATGTAGACACTGTATGAAACCGCCCTCGCAAATCTACTTTCATCTACTTGCAGATTTTCACCAGATTTCACTTGAAGATTTTAAAGAAATCAATATAATTACAGTGAATTTATAATGGTCCTCAATGGCCATACTCTTAGTTTTGGTAAATTTGGTTTAATGAACATTTGTTGTAATTGCCGCATGACTTAGGGGTACATGTATTTGCAGGTATTACCGTATGCATTGCGGTATTTTCACCCTTTAAAATGAAGAAATTACCTCCAGAATCCACTTGTAAATATACGGCGTTTATCATCACGAGTTAACAATATTCTCAGCATGGTTTTATAATTGAAAATAGAAAAGTTTGTTGGTGCAAACTTGTTTGAAATGTAAATTTTCAAATCCTGTTCAGAAAAGCCATTCATTATTGGTTTTAAAATAATTTTGCATGTTAATGAAAAAGTTTCAACTAATGTGCATGCACGAATGTTCATTTGCTTTATTTTCTTGCATGTTCCACATCTGTATGATTCGCAATCGATGTAATCGAAAAATGATTTGTTGTTCACAACTGGTTTTGGGAATTTTTATTTTAAAAAAAGATGGCGCTATATCGTTAATAATGAAGGAGGTTAGGTGCGCCTATGGTGATATCATGTGTGTGTGTGTGTGTGTGTGTGGTGGATTAGGCCTACCTTCAATGTGTGTCGAACTTAGAAATTGTGATACATCATTATTCATGTCAAAATGGTTAGTTGTCAAGAAAAAAGTAAGGCTGAGGTGTGAAAACGTTTATAGCTGTCAGGGTATTGATGTCAAATGCTTTTGTTTGAAACCTGATTAAACCTCGATTAAATCCTGCGAGGGCTTGTTCACGTGCTGTTTGATGGCCCGCAAATATAGAATTAAGCTATGGTGGAATGATTCGTTGATCAATCAAATTATGATGTATCGGAAAATTACTTCAGGGTTATTAAGATTACGTTGCCATTGTTGTACTTGCTAGAGCTGATCACCTGTCAAACACATGTATCTGTACATTTAATGATCAACCCTTCTGCGCGTCGTAGATGGTGATAAGCATATTCTGACCACGTAAGGACTGTATAATAGCCACTTCCACAGTTGCAGAGTTTTTATCTGTATTAGGCTGCATCGACCTTTTCCTTGAACTCTGCATATACACACACAACAGGAGGTTATATCACATAGGCTCGTTTGCGAACATTTCAACGTTATTGAATCTAGAAATTATGCTCATAAATTATTGTAGAAAAAAAATCATTTGCGTATATACGCGATGTATTGTTTAAAGGCGTCCGATACACTCCTTGACTTTGTGGAACCGTGCTTTTGATATGCTTTCGATGGTATATTGGCTCGGTGTTATCCCTTCAATAACACAAACTATAATAACTCGATAAAAAATTGCTTGCCAAGTATATTCATCGCAACTTTCCATATAAACGTGTACTTCGTACATGCATGACACAATGTAAGTGAGGTTATCTTGATATCGTGTGGATTAATGATGGAAATGTTGCAATGGGACAATGCTTGAAGATTGTTCACAAAGAAATCCCTCCAAGCATGGACAACTACTGGAAATGAAATTCAAAGCAAAAATGTAATTATGAAAGTAACATCAGTTACGAATGACTTTGCATTTTAAAATTTGCGAAGTAGTTTGCAAGAAGAAATCACATAGAAATCCTGTCAAAACACAATTTCGAAAAATTCAAAATGAATATCCACTGCTTGTACATCAAGTTTTTCTATTCCACGAACAACTGAATTGTAAACATTGCGAAGGATAAAATGTTTAATGTGTTTTTTATTACACTGAGTTGTTTTTAAAATCAATTAACATATACTGAATATGTCCCAAGGACCTAACAATCATTTCTTGACTATTAACAAGAAGCTATAAAAAGAAAAAAGCACGTTTTTAATTATACAGCTTAATTGCAGTTTTGTAATTATATGTGTAACAGCAGCGTCTCGCGCATACAAATTTTTACGTCACCGCTTTTCGAAACCTTGATTTCGTCTCCTTTTTCTTCTACTTTTAAGCCCTTAATTATTAGCAAAAAAATAAATGGGATATCGATAAAATTCCGCATTTTCCTCTTAAATCGCAATTTCAACAAGGACACAAACACATGCAATTTGCACAATATTTTGAGGTATTCTAAACAAAACCAAAGCGTCCGAACCATCAATCTATTGTATGTTTCGAAAGTACAGTAAAACTATATATATATTTTTCATAATTATTATTAGCGACAGTGTACATGTATATTCCGCTCATTGTTCAACATAAAATGAATTTAATAAGTTACATGCATAATATACAATTACCGTTATAATTGAAAGTTTCAGTCACAACAATCGCAATCTATAATATACAACGTACGTGTTTAATTATCATTATAATACAATATATATCTATATATATATACATGCATGTATATACTGTATATATCATTATTTTAAAGGCATCCAACATTTTGAAAAAAAAAATTGAGCTTAAAACTTGAATTACTTACTGTATAATTTCGACGTTGTCAACTATAAACTGAACTGAATATTAGTGCAGACTTCGAATACAGTATGTAGGACGAATTGTTGTCCAATTTCAATCCACCCCCTCGCTCCTCCTCCCCGTTGTACCGTTTCTCACTTAGGGGGGCATATTCTTGCGCCCATTACGTATTCCATTCACGTAGCATGGGGTCAGCAGAAGGTCACGGGTACACGCGACGGCGGCAGCGCCGCATGCTGGGGGCCTCGCACACGCGCACATGGTTAAGGGAGGTGAGGGAGGGGTGCAGACACGGGCTCGAAGGTCTGACCGACACCTAGGTACATGTATACATACCCAGACCTCTGCATTTTACCTTCCTATTAGTCAGCATCTATGTAGCGTGTATACGTGGTTGTGCTTTAATGGTTGCAGACTGCCGACAAATAGTCCAAATATGATGGAGCCTATCCATCCCCTATGTATATAAATATTATCTGTCGACATTTAACTCTTAAAGAGTCGAGAGTTTATTGCCGGTGAAGGCTATAAAAAATTCTTAATAAAATCCCAGGGTCTGAAATATGCGATAGAGTATATAAGCACAACTCTTCGACTGCTTTCTGTATTTACATGTAATTTGGCTACCGGTGCAACGCCAGTGTTGTCAAAGAATGTTTTGATGGCTTTGACATGGGGCCACACACATCGTTGCTTAGAGAAGTATTTAATTTGGGTTCTTTTTCTACATTTGTGCTATTCAGTATGTCATTTGAACATAACGATACTGAAAACAAAAGACTCAGTATAGATATGCATACAATTTTGAAAGGTGTTGCGTGGGCATTAAAAACAGTGCTGCTGAGTATAGATGCTTCACATTTCGTCGTGCCAAAATTGTGTGCTGAAAATTGTTTATCTTATTGATTTCGAATGATTCATTTTCAATCCGCCCCCTATGTCGATTGACTCGCCTCCTACTAACAGCTTCCCGAACTAAATTTTGAGACGCTCAACGAAGAAAAGCACGTATACAGTCTAAGCTTATACATGTATCAGCTCGAACAGTTAGCCTTCATTTTAAAGGCCAATAGCTACTGTTGATCTAAATTGAGGAAATATCTAAACCAATTTGCTTTCATAATTTAGTGTATACTAGCTGGGAGGCCCGGCATTGCACGGGCTGTATACCGATAGCGACGAAGTAGGTCTAAAAAACACAAAGTATTCAGAACCCCATAGCGGAAGATTTTTTTCCCGTTTTGTACGCGTTTTGGGTCATCACGTACAAAACGAAAATCAAAAGTAATCTATCGCTACGGGGCTCCGTATAACTGCGGCCCCGGAACCAGGCATGCATCAATTCATCCATCCCCAACGCTCGGAACATACAGCTCTTCTTTATATGTGTACTGGGTGAGTTTTAAGTCTGGTTCCATTCGATTATTTGGGATTGTGTTAGAGGTAAAAATCTGAGTTTGTGGTATTATGGTAAGATAAGTAAGCGCTTTCAAATGAGCGTATTTCCGGTGACCTTAGAATGTAAATTCAAGGTCATTGCGTTACTATCTTCTAAACCGTAATAGTTAGAGCAAAATGTTCAATTATAAAGTTGTAGGGAATCGTAAAATTAGTTTAATGGTGCATTTGCGTCATTCCATTAACAATATTCACGTTCCAAACAACATTTAATTTGTTGCATGTTTGCTAACCTGGACAGCAGCAGTGCAATGCAGGAATGATCGTATTAGAATATTCAGGGGCAGGGCCAATCCACAGATTAAGCATTGAAACTGGGTGAATTACGAAATAGCAACATTTACAATTACATTAATGTTAAGCACATCTTATGGAGTCAAGGTACTGCACTAATCAGTGTTTCTACATTCGTTACTCACGCAGTTTCAATGCTTAATCTGTGATTTAGCCCTGCCCCCGAATATTCTAGTACGAGCTTTCCTGCATTGCGCGTGTGCTGTGCAGGTTAGCAAACATGCAACAAATAAATTGTTTGGAACGTGAATATGGATAATGGAATGACGCAAATGCACCCATTAAACTAATTTATCGATGCCCTACAACTTTATAATTGAACATTTTGTTCTAACTATTACAGTTTAGAAGATAGTAACGCAATGACCTTGAAGTTACATTCCAAAGTCACCGGAAATACGCTCATTTGAAAGCGCTCACCTATCTTACCATAATACCACAAACTCAGATTTTTACCTCAAACACAATCTAAATAAAAACATGGAACTGGTTATAGAAATCACCCGGTATATATACAGTATATGGATTGCATTGTTTGTCCAGAGAGCGAGCAGCGCCACTGTAGGCAACGGCGTATGAGGACAAAACGTTAGCAATAAATAACATTGATGTCATACCGTTTGCTTCATTCTCAAGCTCTAAACAAATGTTTTACTATCTTTTAAGTTTGTTTCAAGGCTTCTGAGTGATTTATTGCCAACAAATCCGAGAAACATTCATTTGATCCTATCGAGTGACGGAAGGTGCAGAATTATAGTAAAGCAAACAAAAACTTACATGCGTATACCATTTTAATGATATTTAAATTCGTGACTCATCTCAAATATTCCATATACGACAATACGGTTTACAATTATAAATTGACGAATTTATAGTCCATTATGAATTACGACTCAAAGGTCATATAGCGACCATTTACGAATCTAGACGATATCTGATAAAAGGGTCATAATATAGTTTTTTTTTTCTTTTATAATTATAACTTTGAAATAAAGGCGATTTACATTAAAACAAGGTTTTTGGGGGAAAAAATAGTGAGATTTATGGTCGACATCTATACTGTAGTTTCGTTTCTAGCATTTTCAAGATGACCTTATAATGGATCGCCATTTTGAATATTATATTAAACAGGGTGAGGCAAAAGGATAACTGTTAAAGAAATGGAAAAATACTTGGCCTATAGTGCTTTGTGTATATTACTTGGAAAATTGATGTTATTTCATGACGCAAATTCGAATCAAAATTTGTTAATGGCGTATAGCCCACGCTGAACAATCCATACTCTTTGATCCCAGAAATCAAAAGTACATGTACACTGTAGATTTAATAAGTGGTATCAAGTTAATCAAACTGCTATCTTTTGTTTTACCTACTGTATATAAGCTGCATCTTTTGCATTTTCAGAAAGGTGTGTAAGTAGTATAAAATATCGATGTTTAGTTGATCCAACATTTATCGAGTTATGTCAACATCATTGAATAACGTTCCACTTTCTCTTTAGTGATCATATCATCACATAGTTTTAAAATGTTTGACGACGAAATGAACATTATTAAGCTACGACATAGTCGTTGTTATTTAAATAAAACAAATACTTTATAATGTAGGCTAAATAACGGGTGTCCCTTTTTAAGCATCCACAGAAACATCTCGGAAAATATGCATGCATGTAACGAAACAGAAAAGCTTTTGACAAATGTTAGTTGTTTTGAAGGTCTATGATGGTCGCAATTAAGATTTCACTATCAGTTTAACATTGATGGCGCTGTTATAGGTAAAGTCAAAGTCAAGATAATTTTCTTCAATGGAACCTCCTATCATTTAATTCATATTCGGATGATGCGTAGATAACTGTTATTTGGAATACATTTTGTAAATATCGAGTTGTTTTAGTAAATGCGTGTATTAACATGTATCTGAACATGCGTGTTTTGATTGGTCAAAACGACTTGAAACACAACCTGTATATTTCACCTATCCAACACCATACTAAATTAAACAAAACTAGCGCGTGTTCAAAAGCTGGATTGTTAATTATGTTGGTACACCATCCAATTAAAAAATTTGAGGCAATTTTGACAAAAACTGCAATTTGCTTTTGATGATTTAGGTATTTTCATATTAAAATTACACCTTTTTCAAAAAATTAACAGGCTGCTTGAGCTCTGTTATTCCAGATAACAATCTCTACACCATGGCAACAGCTAGGACGAGGTATACAAGCTCGCGTTTAACAAATGGCAATCCCAACACCTAATTTGGAATTTTTTTAAAAAGCTTTTCTTTTTTAATTAACGTTTAGTGATAAATTGATCTGCATTACTCAATAGCTTAAGCCATTGCCACAACACGATGTTATTTCGGCGCTTTTTTACTTTAGGGTTTGCTGGTACGTCCAGTGTTTTTTATTTTTTATTTTTTCCTAAATAAATTAAAACTTTTCGTTGAAGTCTACTTTTACCTAGTGCTGGCCAACTGTGAGTTATTTATTAACTCGCACTTTACACAATTGTTTCTCGGCAGGATGGCTCAAAGCTATTTCGGTTTTATCTTTTCTTTGGTTTTTGGGGTAATAACAACGAAATTTGTATGCGAAGAACGAAAGCATCGCAGCCTGTTGTTTTTATTAAAAAAATTCTATATCTATACCGGTTAGCCTCTTATACAGTACTTCCGATTACACTGCAGGCCGAGAATACTATTTTTTGTCCCAACTAACTGCCAATAATTAACCGCATGACTGGGATTTCTGCATGCATCTTGGCAGTTGCAACGGTAGGCCCCTCCATAGCTCTTTACGAGTTTCTTTACTGCATGCGTTCTTCCTAAGCGAGTTATTCTAATGGATCAATTTTAAATTGTTTCTGAGTTAATAGCTCGCCTACCCACATTTGAATAATGCATTTCGCAATTACTTACACATTTGACCAGGCGTGCAAATGAGAATTGCCCACCGTTTTAATTAAAAAAAAAAAAAAGAAAAACGCATGCACGGCTACCGAATTTTGCTGGCAGGTTTGAAAAATGCACGATGGTGTCACAATCACCATTCCAAAAAAGCCCATTCTCATTTTGCTCCAGGATTTCAATTAATCGAGTGGACACGACTCACGTTGGCTACCTTTGACTAGCACGGTGATCAATTGCCCTCGTAGCAGGGGTACCTCTTGTTGGCCTGTCATCTCTCGAATTTGTCGTGAAAAACTGCCCTTACTAGGCAGGGTGGTGATTTTTTTTGGCAACGATAGCACAATACGACGAAATCTCGTAAGCAGTAGCGAGATTAGTCAGGCTATTCACGAACCAGGGGTCGCTGGAGCCTTTTCCCCCTCTCCTACCTGGATGCAATTATTTATGGATCTTTGTCACTGAGCACTTTTTGCCATTTGTCAAAATTAAAAGTCACACTGATTTATCCGTGTTAAGTGTTAACAGTTAAAACGTGTATATATATACATGTACAAGCCCTTATAAAATTTATGATGGTAAAATTAACCTTGAACATTTGCTTACGGGCGTCACAGCCAACTTCAGATTTCCCGTTGCGATTTATAAGGCCGATTTCAAATTTTGAATGATTGCGTCGGTTTGGCAGTTTTTTCCCCCTTCAAAAAATGCCAATTTTTTTAACAAAAAGAAATTAATCACGTGTGAATTTTGTCGCTGTTGCCCTTCTCTTACACGTGTACCCTTGTAGACGAAAGTCAACTTTTGCTTCTAGGCATTAGTTTTGTCTTCAAACACCATTTTGTAAACTGGAATGTGAATTTTGACCATCTATTTACATTTTCATGAAAAATCTATTCACTGTGTCCTTTGCAAGTATTGCATGTCCTGCATGTAGAAAGACAAACGACAAGGTCGATGTCTTACACAGATATCATAATTATAATAGTACAGTGGGTACTGCATGCATCAATTCACATTTATGGCGAAAGATAAAATTTAATGTATAGAACTTGCGTCAATATGTTCTAAGTTTGTTACGATGCATTAAAACCAGGCATCCCTCGTCTAAAGCTATACTATACATGTATATACCGCCTGGAACGCTACGGTGGCGTCCATTAATTACGTGAGGCGTTTAGGGGGAGGGGGGGGTCGAGCCGAATCTCACC
>JAQGAO010000627.1:0-31613 GCA_034697705.1 Ommatoiulus sabulosus | reverse complement strand
CTTCATCTTAGTGGTCATTTCATACACATGGCGGCGCTTCGGTGTTTTTCGGAGCCAAAACGTCCATTGGAGTGCACATACTCATATTTCGTATACTGTGGTGCAGGACAATACAGTATATCCAGCTATTCAAATTCGTTTTAAACGATTTTTGCTGCACGCTGTATTTTTGACCAGGAAGAATGTTCTTCTCATGGTCCTAACTCGTTTTTTTTTTGTTTGTTATTTTTTACAGATCCAGTTTTTTTGTGTTCTACTGCCCCTGTCCTGCTTTCTCTCCTCCCATCGAAATTAGATCAATTTATGTTCTTCCACGACCGCCTAAAACGTGTTCTGCCGGCTGATTCACAGGTGGATTATTTATTGTTACTTTTTAACGATATTTGCACAGGTAAACGAGAAGCAACCATGCGTTGCCTGAGGTCATCTCAATGTTGTCACGCCGCTAGAAAAACATAGTACATGAAGAGTTCGAGAACTTACTATACGGCACAAAAAGTTTACTAGAACAGTTATTACTGTCTGGAATTACAGTGTACATGTAGCCATTTCCATTAACCATTCGGTGAATGAAAAATTGGAAAACAAACGTTTACAATTAATTTCATGTATAGTTGCGCGTGATCCCTTACAATCAGCGCCACCCAACGGACACATTTTCATGCACATTTTGAAGCACTATCACGCCGAGATTTCACACAGGCGTTTGACATTGCGGCGACCTTGCCGTTATTGTTTTTGGAACATTTTATTGTGTTTTATCTAACCTCTGTCCATTGTTTACACGCGGGGGTTGGAGCGAGAGTTAAAAGCCAAAAATGCTAATCGATAAAACTGCCGAAAATAGACTCATACAGTACTTTGTACATGTACTGCCAGTCCTAAAATACTTCGGGCACCACCCCTTTAAACACAAATATTGCGAACGAGTTGAATGCGCAGTGAAGAACGACGATAATTAACAATTTCGAGCCAAAAGTAGCCGAACGTTGCACATACATGTACTGAAGATGGCGTTGTATGCCGGATATGCCTAATTTAAGCATATTCTTTGCATGTCTTCAAGTGGATGGGAAATGATCAACTTAATTTTAATTTAAACATAGTCAATTAAGCCCAGAATCGCTGTTTTCTACATCAATAATTTTAGGCAATTTGCCTCTTATTATTAAAAATTGTATCACTACAAATTCGTTCCATATTTATTCAAAAAATGTGAGGGTATAATTCCTTCAGTGTTATTGAAATTTAATCCTTTTTTTTGCAAACTAATTATGCAAAAAATTCACCAGTTTTCAGCTACATATACACAGTTTTCAAAATTGCAATTTGTGGTCAAGTCTATTTGCAAAGAACATTCAAATCTATTTGAAGTGCATTTTAAAATTGCATATTTCACAAAATTCATGCTTATTGCAAAATGCATTTCATAACGTTTTTAAGGAATTAATTTGTCGAGAATTAAATCTTAAGCTGTCAAAGGATTTAACACAATCAAACAATAAAAACGACCCCATTTACGTGTATACCAGTTTTGCAAATTTCACAAAATAAAATAATATAATGTATCTTTCGGTGACAGATAATACAGAAAAATTGGTTCAATTCCACCACGAAATTTAGGTGAAAACTCCGCGTACGTGCGCCTCAGCACGTTTCGAGAGGATAAAGGGAAATTAAAGGGGATCAATTCTGGGCCAAATACACAACTTAAAAAAAACCACCACCAACAAAAACCAGCCAATACCGGACCAATATGGCCAAAACTGGGGGTAAATCAACCTACATAGTCGCATAACACACGCATTTATTTTGATACGAGTGTCCACGTTAATTCACAATGGCCGCGCACAAACCAGTTTCTTTTATTGCTGTCGCTATTATTGTTGTTTACGAATTTAATCTTATAACTCTTGGAGGCCACTCGTAGTTATTATCAAACCAAAAACGAGGATTAATATAGCACGTAGGCATCCGTCAGGTGATCCGAACCGTGGAAAAAAACAAATACAGGGTGCCCAGAAAATGACCCTAAACATTTACGTGGTCCTCCAGCTGTGCATTTGTGTTGTTGTTTTTTACGTTTAGCGAAGGTGAATAACTTGGGAATTTCACATTTTAAAATTTTCCACCTGTCAATTTTTAATTGAATTATAAAACTTTAGTTTTTTACTTGACGTTGCGTGTATTGATCCTTAGATGGCTCTATTTTTAGTTTAAAATTAATGAGCGTAAAAAATCATATACATGATACATGTAGTTAATCTTCGTTACATGTACCTATAGGCAAAACAGTTCATTGGTTGGTTGGTTGGTAGTGGGGGCTTAAGGGCGCAGGGGGCAGCACAGAAAACATTTCATAGTATGCCTAAAACATTCTTCGAAAAGTTCCGTACAGTGTAGCATTTCGAATTAATCTTGCTGATTCCCATCTTATCGAATTAATACACACAAAAGATTCATTTCAAATCATCAACGAGAATTTGTTCGCTTGTGAAAATGGTTGAAATGTGAACATATTTCCCGCATTAAAAAAACAAACAAATACGGAAATAACGAGACGCTATTATTTAATCACGTGCATGTACTTTATTTTTTTCTTAAAGACTTAAGTAAATATTGACTGGCATTTTGGGTAAAATGCACTAATGAGATGACATAAGCCGAAATAAAAAATTGCATTTCAATCAACTCTATAACTGTGTAGGCGGAGGCGCCCCGCCCTCAACAGGGGCAACCTTGACCTGACCGGCAATAAATAGTCGAAAACAAGGCATGCCGTCGTACGTTCGAGGGGGATTGACAACGTTTAGCAATTCCTTGTTCAGGACAAAGAGAAGAAAGCAACAAGTGCTGCAGATGCTGTCATCGCAATTTCTCAGAAATGCGAGCGAGTACACGCAGTCGTTATTTACCAAAAGTACATTAAACCCAGGTAATATATAGTTCCACGTTTCCTACCGGATCCTGCGTTGAGTTACATGCACGCCATTTTGCAAAGCGCACAACTTGCACAATTGGTAAAAGTTTAACTTAAAAAGCACAATTTTGACTCAATTAATGTCCATTTTTTTCTGGAAAATTTCTGCTTTGCCAAACGACCCGAATAAATCAGAAGTGTTACACTGATCATTTGCATGCAGGAATTAAATTTCAAAGCATGGTTTAAGAAGACAAGAAAAATACATTTTAATCGACCAGAAGTTCGATTCCATAAAACCAAGTGCCTATTAGCGGAACGAAAAAGTATTTTAAATGACCATGTGCATGTACGAGCTAACTTCAACTGACCACGAGCTCGTCTTAACTTTTTCTGGGGGTGGAAATCTGACGTACATGTACTTTTACGTATACAACCAATAACTAACCGGAAACGCTTTAAATGAGCAGAAGCACGTGTCCAAACAAACACCCGCTTTGAGAAACCGACCGCTTCCATATCCAATCCAGAAAACGGGAAATAAAAATGCCGAAAAAAGCAAAAGACCGGAAGTGCAATTTAACTGACCGAAACATAACTTTACAAACCAGAAGTAAACTGACCCTCACGTCTAACACGCGATGCATTTGAACCCAACCCAGAAACGCATCGCGACCGGAAATAAGCTTGAACTAACCAAAAACGCGGTTCCTGCAAGCAGGGGTGCATTCCAGCCAACCGGAAGTACAAGTTCACCGCTCAAAAAACGTGTTTTTAAACGGAAAACGAACCTCAACCACCAAGAAGCGCTCAATACGCATCATGCACGCCCGGAAGTTGCCCTTACCTTGATATGGTAGGAGTTGATCTTGTGCCTGGGCAACGAGTTGAAGGAGCTGTAGTCGAGGCGCCTGGAGAAGATGCTTCCGCTTCCGTGGCGGTCGCCGCTTCCTGCGAACAGATCGAACTTGGACGAGCCGCGCCTCCTGGCGGCGACGCCGGCGTGCGTGAGCAGAATGACGCCGTGGGGCGGCGAGGCTCCGGGCGCGATGCCGCCGAGGAGCAGGTGGTGCGAGGGCGAGTTGGGCGAGTCGCCGGACGAGGGCGGACTGGATCCGCTGTTCGATCCGGTGCTGGACATGCTGCTGGAGCGCAGGCGCAGCATGGGGCGCCCCTCGCGAGGGCCGGGCGAGGCGGCGGCCGGGGGCGCCCCCAGGGCCGGCTTGTCGTTACGCCGTCGCCGGTTCTTCTTCTTGTTGGGGGCCTCGGCCGCGGCCCGGCTCCTCACGGGGGGCACCCAGTCGAGGTCCTTGCGCAGGTGCCCCTTGCCGCACTTGCAGCCGCAAGCCTTGAAGGCCAGGTCGTAGCCCTTCTTGGTCCACAGGTTCTGCAGGCGCTGCTTCTCGCTCCAGGAGCGGGCGCGTCCCGTGGAGCGCAGGTAGGTGAGCACGGACTGCTCCCACGCCTCGAAGCACTCCTTGTGCATCAACTGACCAGCCGGACATTGCTCGTTGTTGCAGCACACGCGCACCGCGTTCGACAGTTCGTCGGGGCCGATCGGCTCGTCGTCGTACACGCAGCCCGAAGGCACGCAGCAAGGCGTCGGTTCCATCGGGAGGGCTTCAGACGGTGGTCAAGACCCCTGATGGTCGCTGTCCGCGCAAAAAACGTTCGCGCAAGATTAGGGACTTCGGAGGACACTGACTGTCATTGACGAGGAAGGATGATGTTCGTGCTGGACTCACCTTTTCGTCGCAGTGGCGATGAGCGCCCCTTAAAAACAACGTCAACCAACAACACTACCAACGCAACGGCGTCTATCTGTATACATCACCCGTCGATGGACAACTGGTTCACGTGGACGTGACCATGTTTACGTTCACAGTCGCAAGAAGACTTGGACGCCACCGCCGTCGAGCAAAAGTTTTCCGTCGATCGAACGACCTTCCGTTCAACGCTCTTCGCGCATCGTCGATCGTAACTCAATCTTTGGAGACGCCGGTCGACCGGTCATTTTCGCTCGCCGTCGAATATTGCGGAAAACTAGTGGATGATCTTTCGCACTTTTCTCACCTTTTTTGGCAGAGCACTCGCAACTTGCGCTCATCCCATGCGAGAAAAGAGCAGAAACAAACTCGCGCCGTTTAAAGGCGAGCGGGGGCGGTGCTCGAGCGCGCCTCTCATTGGCCCAGGGGCGCGCCGTCTCCCCATTGGACGAGCCACGAGCGCGCGCCCCCTAGCGGCCCGGGCTGGGGCGTGCCCACCTTGGACGTTCCTGGGGGGCTCGGGACGAGGAAAAAGGGGCCATCCATTAAGGATTCCCAGCGAACGTTCAAATTAGAATACAGTGGACCGCATTAAAAAGAACTTTCGCTTTATACGAAGTTCTGTTAGTACGAATTCGATTCCAGTTCGGTCCACAGTATTACGAAAAGACCAGTATGGTGACTCCGCCCACTTTTACCTAGCCATGAGCTCGTATCGCCCCACAGGATGTAGTGTACGAGTGAAAAGTCGTTCACATTTTACGTGAGTTAATCCCTCCTGCTTCACTCACCAAAGTGAACTACTTGTGGCACGCGTCGCTCGTTCTGGTGGTTTCAACATCAAAGGTGCCGACACGGAGTGATCCTACAGGTCTTTTCGTATACTGTGGTCCGGTCCCGTCCTAGGGTATGGACGAATTCCGATTTTATTTCCGGTTAAAACGAATGAATTGCGAGTTCCCGAGCATTCGCATTAGACAAAATGAAAAAAGTTAAGTTATAACAGAGAATTTCCCGATCAAAGTCGCTGCATCTTACCAATTCATGTACATGTACCTGCAGTGGTAAGATGTCATCCAAACTTCGATAAAAGTTTAATTCATATGGTGTTGAAGTCGTGTTTTGTCTGACTAGTGACTATTATTCTAATGCTAATTACTTTACATAGTGTTCCGTTGTCTATGGGAATTTCTGCAAAACAGTTTTTGGTTTGAAGTGAAATATCTGAAATAAATGCCATACGATCTATTATTTCAAATTTTTCGTAATTGCACGTATTCTAGCAAGAATTGTCCTGTAATTATGGAATTGCAACGTATTATGGTTACAGTCGAGTTTTTACAAACCTGTTTATAGGGATTTCCAAAAAAGTTCGTAAAATAGAATGTTCTTAAATGGGAATGGCATTAAACAAATATTACTATTTCCACTCTCCGTTTGACTGAATACACAAAAATCCCTAATCACACAAACTTTTCTTTTTACTTATCGACATCGTTCGGGAATCGAAATAGAATTGATTCGAGTGTTGTCCATGCACTTCGGTTGTTTCGGAAAATTCCTCGTTTCACGTATAGCGTTCACGTAGAAAAACAACGAAAAGAATACCCACTGTATGAGAAATTGAGCTCGTTAAAAAGAGGGAATGTGTAATTCGAAAATTAACATTAGATCTATGTAATAGTTTTCGGGACCAACGCATCATTCGTAAATGAGAGGTGTTCAAAAACGCGATGATTCAAAATGTACATGCTTGATTGTCTTTCACATGTTTTGATATTTGAAAAAAATGTCAAAGTTTGCTTATGTATACATGTACAACATTCCAAACCGACAACTTAGCTGGCTTCGCCACCGATAGATGGCGCTCGCGAAAAAACCAAAAAAATCCAGAAACCAAGACAACAAAAATTGAACTGAAAAAATGTTGAATCGAGCTGAATCACCCAGTGGCGATCTAAAAATAGAAGCGGATTAAGAGACGTGCGGTTGTCCGAGATTATAAACTTCCTCGATGAGTTTAAAAAAAGCAAAACATTTCCCGGATTTGCGGGACAAATCGAAGAGAAAAAGAGTCCACCCAGATGACGCCATCCACACTGCAATCTGTGCAACTGTTAAGAACAATTGTTACTTTTAGAATTGTTCTATATAGAACTTAAAAAGGTTCTGCCTGTGTAGCAAGGGATTGAACCTTTAAAGGTTCCATATTGTATACCTTTTTTTTAAGAGTGTACCTTTGGTAGCCATGTTGGTTCAGAAAAACTTGAACTTTGCGCAGTTCCGAGAGCATTGCAATAGTCGAATTTCGAAAAACATACGCAAAAATAAAAATGGCGTCATTTCCTTCGTAAAGCAAAACCCTTTATTTGCAAATTAATGCATTGGCCTATACGAGTTGGTTGCATTCTGTCACTAAATAGGATGCATCATACAGTAGGTGCTGCTGGGTTCGCCTCTATAGACAAGCACAGGGCAAATTGGGAAGTAAATAGCGTGCATCGATAATTCCCCCTAGCGATATTTTAGCCCCCTAAGCCCCTTTAATAGACCAGCTTCCGCCCCCACACCCCCAATCGTCCACCCATACGCGTGTTTACCATGCATTTTCAATAATGACAACAAATAACTTTTCGCTTCGGTCACGTCGCTGATGTTTTTCGACAGTGTTTTTGATGCGAAGTGTACGAAACGATGTCAAGGTCGAGCGGAGTCCTGGACGGGAGCCCCTCGCATCGGTCGGGGGAAAAAAACATGACTCGTATTGACAAAAAACTACGCTTTAAGCCTTTCTACCCCCATTTTTATCGTCCTTTACCCATCCCCTTTAACCCTATCCCTTCTAAAGGTCACCATTTTCTAGTAGAACTCACGTCGCGTATAAAACGAAAAATACGTTTTCACTTTCGTTGAATGGCATTTTCAGCATTTGCTGACAGGTTCGAAAACGTTAAATTTCCCTATGTATTACACGTACCTACAACATTTCTCTGGAAATAAATTCCAAAAATTGTCTATAACGTAATTCGTTCTCTGCGTAACGCAACATGGACCGTTCTCAAGTTCACCAAATTGGCAAATATGCCTTCATTTCAATGTTACAAATTCGAAAATTATACCCTTGTCATAAATAATATAGCAATTATGTCGTAAATTTGCAATATTCTTGACGTTGAATGACATTAGCCCCACAGGTTCAAATAACCGTTTTCCAATTTTTTCTCCTTTAAAATTTGGGACTTGCAAATCCATATACTGTACATGTACCAATGCCGTGTTAAATTTAAAAAAAAAAAAAAAAAAAAAAAACACACCCGTTATTACCAATATTTTTTGAAATAATCTATCTTCTGCGAACAAATTCCAATCTCAATTCCCCAATACTCATTTGTGTTCAAAAAATAATTTATTAACGACCTGCATGGTCTATTCCTGCAACGTTAAAATTTCGGAACATATTCCCGTCCCGAAAATCCCAAATTCTGCGGCGAAATTACAGTATTTCCCCGATGCTGAATCATGTCTTCCGCATCGCCACTCAAATTTAAATTTCGTTAGCATTTCCCAGTTTTTTTAAAAAAAAAAAAATTTAAAACAATGCAAAACTTTATTGGACTTCCGCTATAAATGATTTCTTTTCTATTACGTATACTGTGAAAATTCAGCGAATTCCAAACTGTGTGAAATTAAACCACCATGTGTTTCGCAAATCAACTGCATTCATCATGGCTGTTATCGTTACTGGCAATAACCTTTGAAATTTTTACCATTATTGGTAAATAGTAAGATTCCTTCCTTCCCTCTGCTCGGGCGAGTCCACCAGAGGCGCGCGCGACACGAGCCACGTGACCGAAGGTGTTTACTACTTTTGACCTTGAAACGTCCTATGAATGGCTCGCGTGGCAAAAACGCAGGAAACGAACCGACCGCCAGACGGCGCTGAAGATGCGCCTACGTGCCAATCGACACTAGGGGGCGTGGGTGGGTGGGAGAAAGTAGGCTCTCTAGGAGAAAGGAGGGTAAAAATAAAAGGCAAAACACAAGACCGAAATAAAAATGAGAAAAATGCGTAGGGGGCGCGGCAGGCGCTACATCAGCTGCATCGGGGAAATAAGCGAGAGGATAAACAATGAAAGAAAAAAAATAACAGAAATAAACCGTAATGTACACGCAGACGTTTAAGCCATGCATTGTTTATACTGATTATTTATAGGTTTTTATTAGGAGACGAAGGCAGGTTTGGCGCCTTACTGGGTGTCCTGGAAGTAGCCCAATAGGACCGGAAGTGAGGGTGTAAGACGGGAAAATCGGAGATTGCTAGGCAAATCTTATTCCCTAGTTAGATTTCGTAAAATACTCGAGGAAGATATGTGTAGGTGAGACGTTTGTCCACATGAGGGGGAAAAACAAACTTAATTTCAGGTCGTTATAATCGATAGGCTACGTATTTTTTTCGATAACTACTTCCACCTCAGCAAAACCGATGCATCGAAAACTACTTGAGCTCTTGTCTCTATATACTGTAGTTTGACAAACATTTCCAAAACACTACACGAGTTTAAAGACCAAAACTTCCTTAAATAGATAAGTTTCCAAAATGAACAGCTTATATTAAGTATACATATAAATTTAACTGATACAGTAGTGTCGCTTATATCAGAAGAAGCTACTTGAGTTGAACAAATATTCAGAAGTTACTTGAGCCAAGTCAAGTATTAAAGCCCCTCGCCATTTATGATACATTCCGCCCAACGAGATTTATCAACGCAATATGGCGAATGTTCATTAAAGCGGATTAGATTCTCTCATATTAATTCTTCTGTATAAAAACACAGATGGCGCTGCCCGTCAACCACGTGACTTCCGCATGCGAAGATTTAGAAGCAGAACTTCCGTTTCGATCAGGTTCCCCACTCGCCTCCGATTCACGCGAAGAAAAAATCTCTTGATGGAAATTCGAGCTCAAGGTCGGCCAAGGTTAAAACGGCCGAATACGCTTTAACCTCTGGGAGGGGAAGGGTAACCAGATAACCGCCAAAAAAGATCAAATTTTCGTAATATTTTTTTCGTCGAACAACATTTGGTTCCAGCCCGGTTGAAAAGAACCGAACGATAAAAGGAAAATAAATAAAAAAAAAGTTAAAACTAAACTTAAAAATTCGGTCATAAACATGTACGTCCTCTAAAACCAAGACGGTTGGCGCCGCTTTATATCAGCGGTTAGCGGAGCACATGTACTCTGGGATGCCGTTAACGAGCCGTTATCATCCTACTAGACAGTTTTTTAATCGGCCTTTTATACAGTACGTTGGGCAATTAGAGATATCGACCAATCGTGGAAATTAAATTTGGATATTTGTATGTGAAATTAATTTCTAAACGGAGATTTCATTTCTTAGTTTTAGCTAAATTTTGACATAATTTAAGGAATAATGAATAGAGATACTCAGACAGAAACATTACGGATAACACTTTTGGCAGTCGTGATTTCATTACAGCGATAACCTTGAGATTTTTTTTTCAAAATAAATTAGCGTGTCGATTTTGCACACGTGACTTCGCGACTGTCAAAGTGTCATTCATACAGTTTCTGTCAAAGTACCACTATCGATGATCGAGGCAACCATTGGCTGGTTCGACTTGGTTTCCCCCTCCTGTTCACTCCCACTCATGACTCCCAGAGAAACTTGAGCACGTACTTCAGTTTAGTTTAAATGACAAAAAGCATGCAAAGTTTTCTTAGTGACTGATTAACGCTAAAATTGTTAAAACGTGCCTCAAATTAAACCTCGATTAGTCATTATCTGGAAGTGCATTTGCAAACCGACCTTTAAAAACCTTCGACTAGTGATCGCGCAGACGATTATAAAAAATAAAAAAATTACAAGAACTAATTTTTGCGACACCCTGTAAAAATCGGATGTTTTCGCCGAACCTCATCTCTTTTCCCCCGTTTGGAATTCATTGTCACGCAGTAGTATTTCTCAAGGTCAAGCCATCGATTGTTATTTTTTTTCTTCCCAAATTTCGTCAGCCATTACGAACGTTTCCAATTCGGTCGCTAGGTGGTGCTGGCTCCTAAGCAAGCTTCATCCGTATTCAATCATTGATAAACGTACCGACGTAACAGCGCCGTAATCTCGTCACTCGGGCTCGTCCATAATATATCTGAACATCGTCAATATTTTCGAATTTTTGTCATAAATGTATTGCAATGAAGAAAATTTTTTAAAGGGCTGATATTTCAGATTTACCGATTTGGTTCATATCGCCATCCATAAACATTGTTACCAATTCTAATTTTCAATTTCATCATTTCAGGTGTCAACATTTTAATACATTTGTATCATGAAAAAGCAACAAAATAAAAAAACTTACACCCAAAAAGCATTCTCAAGGAAACGTTGTTGAAATACATGTACTCTGTTTAAAATATGAGCAGCAGGCTATGCTCTGCAAACAGCAATTACGTTACGTTATCTATTATCGCATAGTGCCCGTATGTAGGTTTCTTCCTAATAGTGCTAAGTTTGTGTTTGCTGAAAATTATTGCTACGAAATTTCTAGCAAACAGCAAACATTGTGACGAAAAAAAATGTTTTCAGCAAACATTTTGGTGTTTGCCCAATAGGCAGTGACATCCGTCAAATGACGCGTTTTGCGTCATTACGTACAACTACAAAAAAGAAAATCTTCCGCTACAGGGTTCGTATGTTTGTGGATTTTTGTTTGCTCTTTACTTCGATCTGGCCCCACCTTTATACATACATGTACATGTAGAAATTTATTCTAAACGCTTAGTCGTGTCTTGTCTATTAAGTAGAATATAAAATTGAACGTTTAATCGAAAATCAAGTGTATCTGATAAGCGTTAAAAATAGTAGTTAATCGCAGAATTAAAGACCAGCTTCTTAACAAATTTCGTGTAGTTAAAATAACTAAAAATGGAACTCGAACACGTAAACCTTTAAACTTTGAATCGTTTTAATTGTATATTTTTGAGAGACGAATGATGGAAATTTCCATCTTTTATGAAACGTATAGTATTGAGAAAAAAATTTAAAAGAAAGAAAAAAATTAAAGTGAAAAAAAAAAGAAAAGTTTCGATCATGGTCGAAAACCTTCTGGATATTATTCAATGATTCAAGTTTGGACATGATCCATACAGCATAATACCACAAAGACAAAAATCAGCCTCTAAGCAGGGTATTACACGTAGCTCATCAAATATGAAAGAAAGTTGGTTCGTCGTGAGACTAGAAAATTGCCTATACATTGGATCGTTTTAAGTAAAGAGAAATCCTAACATAAGTGCATAACTTGATCGACTTTCGTCTTGGGAATTAATGTGGCTTCCTATTTGCAGGCTTCGCTTACAACGGTGCAGAAACATTCACAAATTGTTCAAGAAAGGGAAACTCTAGCCTCGAAGTAAGCTCGTCCACTAGCAAAGAAGGATAAATCATCTCGAAATAAATGGAATTGTCCGCTCTGTGGCTACAATTGATCATATTGTACTGAAGTGCAAATGGTGCACAATTAATCATCATAAATTATTTCCACTGTTTTGAGACCAAATACAGGTTTTTCATACCAACAAGAACGTTTAACTTTGTACATTAGTTTGATACATTACATGTATGCTCGTACCATTAGAGAGAGCCTACCATTACCATAAGTTGCTAACGCCATCTAGCATATACGGTAGTAAACACGAACCACTTTCAAATCACACCCAAGTCCAGATAACCGTGTTTGCAGGAATGGGTGCAAATCGAAATCAAATCATGGAGGATTTGCGGTCATTGAACGACATTGAAAACAAGGCAAAAGTTAAGACGTGACAATTTCCGATTTTTCAAGCGACACTGCGAGTAACAACAATAGCAATTGTCGTTGAAATAAACTTAACAAAGTGTCAATCCTGAAGGAACGTTCGAAAATGCTAACTCCGGACGCAACATTACTCAATATCGATCGGCAAAGGTTAACGACACAGTTCGGCGCTTACGAAATCCTCCCGAATTTCACAATCGACGCTTAACAGCGAATAGCACAAGTTGAAGAGCATAAATACTCACAAGAAACGAACATCGGAGTAGGTAGGTTGTCCAAAATATCGCATTTGTTCTGGTAATTGTAATCCAAAAACCATTGAACGGACACTTTGAGCGCGAGAAAGAATGACAAAAATGGAACAAACGCACATGCGAGTGTGAATGGCGCCATCTAGCGAATGCATTCTGAAATAGAAAACTCTCCGGGAGCTTCACTAACCCTAGATGGCGCTTATGTGTTTACACCAGCCGAGTGTTCTGGCGAGTCAGTTACTCGACCAAGTACTCGTCCAATGTGAACTAACATTTTACATCGACGTAGTACTGGATTTACTGGTCTTGCCAGGAAATTGGCGAGACAGTGGAATAGAACCTGGTTCTATTTTTTGGACGAGTGGTGGCCTCGCCAACCCCTGCTGACGTTACTCGCTGGAATACAGGGTGCGTATAAACTCATTCATTAGCGAGTGAATGAGCATGTTTTTGCATACATTTTAGAGTGTATAAAGCAAGTTTTTTCAACACATTTCAGGAAGTTTTAATTCACGCAGCTGTATTTTTTGACAACTTATGGCATCAAAGTGGAACTCTCAGACAACACTCATGTTCATACAAGAGTACAAGTCACATGAGTTTTTGTGGAATTTAAAATCTATTAAATATAAAAACAAGCAACTACGTGAAGCTGCATATCTCCAAATTGTTGAAGCCGTGGCAATACCTGGCTTTGGAGTTCCAGACGTTAAAAACAAAATTAAAAATCTGCGTTCAACATACTGTCAGGAAATAAAAAAAATCGAAGATTCAAAGAAGTCCGGCTCCGGAACTGACAGCATTTACAAATCGAATATAAAATGGCTTAAAGAACTGGGATCCATCTACAACGTTGTTGATAAAAGAAAAACACTGGATAATGTAAGCATACCTTTTTATTTCAGCTTTAAACAATCTAGTTGGAAGGTGGGGGTAGCTCCAAAAATCAACGCCTTATGCCTTCAATGGTGAAATTGCGCAAGGCCAGAGCTTATTTTAGTTATAAGTTATTGTTATAAGTTATTATTCTCCCGCAAATCAGCAAATTACAAGCAAGGATACGTTCGATTTTCGGTTCTTGCCGCCAAAACCGCCATTGTGTGACAGGATTTGCCATCTGGCGGACATATTCAATATCACAAAATGGCGGTTTTGGCGTCAAGAACCGAAAATCGAACACGTCCTTGCTTATAATTTGCTAATTTGCGGGAGAAAAAAACTTAAAACAAGAAAGTGACGCCAAGGAAGAAGTCGCCGAAGTAGGTACAAGTTTTCTTTATTCTCATAAGTATTTCTAAAATAAGCTCTGGTCGTGCGCAATTTCACCATTTTAAGGTACATGTACAGTATAAGGCGTAGATTTTTTGAGCTACTCCCACCTTCTGTTGGAGTCCCCCTTAAAATGAACAAATGTGCTCAGGCAAATAGCAAATTTGAGAAAATCAACTTAATAAATTATTCCATTTTGCCCAAAAATATTGCTTGTATTTGTCTTTAATGTCTCTAGCTACCTTAGCTGAATGGTTTAACAGGGTGGCAAACAAGTCCTAAAAGTCGTAAAACTCCTAAAAAAGTCCTAAATATTCAGAAAAGTCCTAAATACCCTCCAAACAATCGAAGAATTGTTGCATATTATACATGATCTTTGATAACACTGCCTGTACTGCAAGTGCAGTATAACAATATTAGCTGATTCTATAGCTCAGTTCAAGTGTATATATAGTTTAGCAGCACTGCTTCTATATCTCAAATGGTGCTCAATGCCAAGGTGCTAAAATGACACGTGTTGATGTGCTTTTGGATCACTTGTAAACATCCTTCGTATTGAACCACTGGATGTACACTGTAGATGTCCTTAATGGGAATTCATAAAATTCATTCCAGACCTGGAAAAGTCAGAACTTGTAAATGTCTGAAAACGTCAGGGTAGAATAGCTTATTTTAAAAAAGTCAGGGAAATTCAACGCAGTCATGACGATCTAAAATTAATACTTCTCCATGGTTAGCTCAGGGCCCATTTTCTGAGAAGCCTACAAATTTGAAAAATTTTCTTTATTTTCCCAGGAAAAATTTCCAAAAGTTTCCACATTTTCCGTGTAAAAATTTCCAAAAGATTTCACATTTTCTGTGTACAAATTTAAAAAATTCTATATAGGCTTTCCAAGTACAAATTTGAAAATTTTTCCACATTTTCTGTGTACAAATTTGCAAAATTCTCTATAGGTTTTCCGAGTACAAATTTGCAAAAAAATTTCCGTTTTCCGAGTATACTGTAAATTTGCAAAATTTTCCACATTTTGCGAGTATACCAATTAGCAAAATGTTCCACGTTTTCCGAGAATACCAATTAGCAAAATGTTCCACGTTTTCCGAGACCAAATTTGAAAAATTTTCCACGTTTTCCGCGTACAAATTTGCAAAATTCTACAGGTTCTCAGAGTAAAAATTTGCACAATTTTCCACGTTTTCCGTATAGTAATTTGCAAAATTCTCTAGGTTTTACAATTACAAATTTGCAAAATTCTCTAGGTTTTCAGAGCATAAATTTACAAAATTTTCCACATTTTCCGAGTACAAATTTGCACAATTTTTTACGTTTTCCATATACAAATTTGAAAAATTCTCTAGGTTTTCCATGTACAAATTTGCAAAATTCTCAACGTTTTCAGAGTACCTATATTTGCTATATATTTTCCATACAAAGTTGCAAACTTTTCCATGTTTTCCGTGTACAAAGTTGCAAACTTTTCCACTTTTTCCAAAGAAAAATTTTCAAATTTTCCACGTTTTCCGAGCACTAATTTGCCACATTTTCAACGATTTTCCTACTACAAAATTAAGCTATTTAAAAAAGGACGCTTCTCCGGTGTCGATTTTGAAACTGTTTTAATTTCTCACATTGTCATTGGTCAGGGAAATTTTTTTAAAGACTGGAAATGTCAGGGAAATTGATAATGAAATTTCAGGGGAACCCTGTTGTGTTTTTAAATTATCATAAATGTGAATTAAAAATCAAATACCTAACCTAACCCTATACATTTAATCTAAAAAAAAGTCCTAAAAAGTCCTAAAATTTAATCTAAAAAAGTCCTAAAAAGTCCTAAATATTGAATTTTAGAAATCGTTTGCCACCCTGGAAATCACTTTCGTCCAGCAAAATCTTTAGACATCCAGCTTTAAAAGTATTTAATGGACAATCAATCCTCCAAAGATAACCTATTACGGGTAAAGGATTTACTGTTTTAATAAGGATGAAAAAACTGTCATAATAGAAGTCAAAACTAAATACCCAGATTTGAGTGAACAATTACCTCAGCACATCCATATATAGCAGCAAGTAAGTTCCGCGATTTTCATAAGGGATTTTCGTGACATTTGCGTTGAATTAAACTGCATCCATTCCAATGATCCTCTATGTAAGTCTTTTGCGGAAAATCGGGCTCACAGTTAATGTTGTACTTAGCAAAATTATGGAGAATTTTGAAAATGCCAAAAAATTAGAAAAATTGTCGTAAATTAGGAACGTTACGAAAGTCGAATATTAGAAAAGTTGTCGAAAATCACGATAGTTATGAAAAAGTTGAAAATTACTTACTGTAGATAGTTTCACAGTTCCAAACATGTACATGATACGAAGTAAGACTGTTAATCCTTGCTTATACGACTAATGACTATCGAATGATTAGTCGAATAATTAAACGTCTAATTAGTCTATATATTACCACTAATTAATCATCAACCAGAAACGCCATGACTAAGGACTAACCAAATTAATCAATAGTTTTGACTAATATACGAATGATTAGTCCGTATAGTCTAGATTGATCAAATCCCTATATTAAATTTAAAACATGTTAATAATGCGTGAAATGAAATGAAAATAACATTTTTCAAATATTACCATAAACTCTTTTTCCGTTCGAAGTTGAAATAAGATAAACGCCTAGAAGACAAACGAAAAACTGTATAGTTTTCAACACCAACATTTCAGCTAAGTTTCTTTCAAACAACCTGAAAACAACTTAGAAAAACCTCATTAATATGCAATCGAAAAAGAATCTGGATTTCTGTAATAAAAAAGATTACAGGGTTAAAGAGCAACTTGGCTGCCTTTGGTGCAAACATTTGACATTGCTGCAATTAAACCAACTTCTTCCTTAATGTCATTGATACCAGCACTTAATTAGCAAATAAACGAGACAATTCTAGGAATCGTTAATTACATTTTATTTAAAACTTAAAATAGTAATAAACCCATTATTTTTATTCCTGAAAATTTCGAAGCTACTCGTGATATACATTAAATACGCTAGACATATTATTAAAATCCGGATAATCAACAAAATACTAGAACGACTGATAAATATAATTAATTAAATATTCTTAACAATTTTGTTTTATTTAAAAAAAACACGTTTGTTATAAAAATGGAATAGTTTATGAAAAATCATAGTTTTTAAAAAAAAAAAAACACTATCATCTTTTTGTTTGAATATCTTTTCATAAAAATCGAATTGCATGTTAATGGAGGTTTTGAATTTCATGATTATCAAAAAAAATACATAATTTACTTTTGAATATAATACAGCTGGATTATTGTCAGATATTAAAATATTAAATCTTTTTTAAGAAATACCGTATATTATTGTTTTGAGAAAAATGTCACAAATTTGAAACAAAATGTAAATTTTTCAAATAAAAATCTTGTAATATTGACTAATTAAAAATTATTATGCAGGCTACACATCGACCATATCAGTGATCAATTTTGGAAAAACATTTTCGCGTTTTATTGATCGGGTTTGCACCATTTTATACTTTTACATTGATCAAATATTTTTTATTGATCAATTTTGCACAATTTCTATTTTCGCTCACGTTTTCAATGTTGAATTTTGAAAAAGAAATATCACGTTTTTTTAAAAAAAACTTTTCACATTTTCATCGGTTCAATTCGCTAACTTCTCCATGTTAATGATGAATTTTGCGAAATCTTCCACATATTTTTTTTATTTTGCAAAATTTCTCACGCTTTGTATTCCTTGACACGTGAGATAACTTAATAAATCAATTTTAAACAGAATCTGAGATGTAGTTAATGAATGTTGCCCTAGAATTTCTTGAGTTGGTGTCCCATAGCCTAATAGTTCAGGTTTCCGAGCCCTAAAAATGCAGATCCACCACTGGGTGAAGATCCAAAAGATCACCAGTCTGAAGTTGATCTACCCTCTCAATGTCACGCGTGCCAAATCCATGGTAAAATGTCACGATGCGTGGAATGGTCATTGGTCAGCGTGTATATCCGAAGAAGAGGAAGGCAGAGAACACCTTGACCCAATACTATCAAAGCTGTCCCCAAAATGAGCATGGCGCCCTAAAAGAAGCCGTGCTAGATAGGAAATCTTAGAGGATGTTTGCTTGTGTATTTTACTATTTGTAAATTTATTTTATCATAGTAAGTGAACTGAACAAAAATATTAATACAAATTAGTACCGCTATAAAAATCTCAAAAAAATATAATTAATTAAAGATAACGAACTAAATAATTCATTATAGGTATAGTGTCCAGTAAGTAAGTCATCATCTAGGCATAAAATTAAACATTTTCAATTAAGTTTCGTCGAACAAAGATAATTGTTCAAAAAATATAAAATTACCATTCATAATTTTTCCGCGAATTAATTTCGAATGGAATAATCACTTAAATTTTTAAAATTGGTTTTTTCGGGATCGACGCACGCATCATCTGGTCAAAAATGATGTTTTTAACTCACACCTGGGGCTAATATCAAAATGTAAGAAAAACCGTTTTATTGAAAATATTTCGATTAAAGCCTTAAAACTATCGCTTCCGTAATTACCGCAGATAAAGGATAACTGTTAGACCCTCATGAGGAGTAGTACAATTAAAGAGGAATCGAAACAAACAACCATCCCAGATTTAAGTGAGTTGTTACCTGGGCACCTCAGTAGCAATAGGTAAGTTGAGCTAGTTTCTTAAGGCATTTTTCGCGAATTTTATCAGTTTTAGCTACTCTGCATTTGTTCGAATGATCTCTAACGTTAGGAGGCTGTGGGCAATAGGAGCCGCAGTTGACGTCGTGGCATCGGTACATCCGGTTGACTTTTTGGGCGTCCATGAAGCTCATCTTTACCCTCGCACCAATTTGACTCGCTTCAATGTTTGGGGGTAGTCTTTTTAAATTCAAAGTCTTTACATTAACATCAGTTAAATTATAATGCATTATGGACAGGTAATCGTAATCCTCGCAAGCATCGTTGATGTGACCCCAATTACGTCTGTAGTAATTTCTCCGATTCACGGCTGTTAAAAAAAATTAAAGTAAAAGAAAAACGATATCAGAAATGAACTCTCAGAAATCCTAAAGTTACCATCAATCGAAAATCAGCATTTGGGGGTCTGTCTAGGAAGTGGATTTGTTCTCATCTGGAAAATTACAGATCGTGGTTAATTAAGTGGTGAAATGTTCCAGTCTCCCGTGCATTTGGGAGTCTTTAAGTTACTGGTACATGTAGAGTGGAAGGAACATAGTTGATCATTTTTTAGCTAATTGTTGTCAGTTATTTCTGGAAACATGTTTACATGTACGATACTTATGCAAACATGCCGGAACATTCTGTCCACCGCCAAGAAATAACTTATTTTGGAAGCATTTTACTAAAGTTGCCTCTGAACCCACTTACTGGAACATTTTGTCCACTCATTTTAGGAACATGGAACTCCAGTTTGCTCGGTTTTAGATAGTAAACGAGCAATTGAGTATCCCTCCAAAAAACCAAAATGTTTACCTAGGTTCCCCCAGAAATTTCATATTCAACTGCCCTTATTTTTCCAAGATTTTAAACAAATTTCCCTGACTAATGACAAAATTGGCATATGCCGATGTTATCCACGATTTTTAAAAACGTGTTTTACATCGATATTTTGCAAAATTAACTAATGTCAATGTTTACAATATTTCAACATTGACATAGAAAAATGTTGAAAATTGTCCAAAAATAGCATGATCATTATTTAAAAATGTTACAAATTTGTATTGAGAAAATTTTGATAGCTTTGCAAATTTGTATTCGAAAAATGTTGATAGTTTTGCAAATTTTTCCTCTGAAATTGTTGAAAATAAAGCAAATTTGTCCACGAAAAACGTGGAAAATTTGGTAAAGATACCCTCCAGAAAAATGAAAATTCTGAACATTTTGACTGATAAAACTTAATGTTTGTAAACGGGCCCCGAGCTAACCACGTACAAGTAGAATCAGTTTTTCAGCTAGGTCGGGGGATACCCCGTTTACTCACATTTTTTTTTTGTTTTTTTTTTTAATAAAAACTATCTGGCATTTAATTTTTGTTAAATAAAAGCAGAGTTAAAAAATTAAAACCAAAACATGAGGATTATTTTTGTAACTACAATCTAAATTTAAGATCCAAAAATGTGATAGCTTTCAAATTGTCCTTCTAAGTGCTACGTATAGTTTTTAGTATTAAAGTATTATTGGATTAAAATCATAAAGTTTAGATGGACTGATGATCTTCGAGGAAAACAGGCTCGTTTTAAAAACCACGAAATTACTTACAGGCCTTGTCAACACTAGCCCACAAAACTTCGACGTGCTCATCACGGTCCGGTCTTCCATGTTCGTGCCACAGGCCAATAGCGTGCAAGAGTTCATGGACGGGGATACCCTTGCCATTTACGAAACAATTTTGGTGCAAGTACAACACTTGTTCCCCCTTCTGTTTTCCCACATGGGATTCACACACGCTACAAAATTTGAACAAAAAAAAACAAAAAAAAACATATTAACACAAAATCCTACCTAACATAATTGCGATGCAAACAGACCCTTTCATAGTAAGGAAGGATTCTTAAGAGGGGGGTCTAATGCGGGGTTCCCCCAGAAATTCCATATTCAATCTCCCCGATATTTCCAGGTTTACTGACACATATGCCAACGTTAACCACGATTTTTAAAAATCGTGTTTTGCGTGGATATTTTGAGAAATTTGTATGAAATGTTTTGAAAGTTTACATATTCGTATGAAATTTATTTAAATTCAACGTATTCGTTGATATTTTTGGAATTTTGCACTCGGAAAAAGACTGTAAATTTCCACAATACTACGTGCAAGCTGGAAAATAGTTAACTTTAAATTTTGCAAATTTGTCTTCGGAAATCGTGGAGAATTTCAAAAAATTTGTGCTCGAAAAACGTTGAAAATATAGCAAGTTTGTCTTCCTCGAAAACTGTCAAAATTTTGCAAATTTATCGCCTTAAATTGTTGGAAAAATTTTCAAATTTACTAATTTTAAATTTTGGTTGCCCAACCTGAGGGCAACCTTATGTGACTTAGGGTTAAATTGTTGACATTTTTGCAAATTTGTACTTAAATTTTTTTTAAAAAGTTTGCAAATGGCCTCCGAGCAAACCACTTAAAAGCATTAATTTTGGATTGTTTGAATATTGCTACGTTGAATTTCCCTGACTTTTCCATTTTTACAGGTCTGGGAGCCCTGTGATGGTGATTCCTCTTAGATAATTTTACGAATAAAATGTCACATTTTCAAATGAATGTTTTTCCCGAAAATAGTGAAAGTAAACTTGCCTTTTAGTAGGTTTGTCTATGAGTACATAATCGGGCTCCCAATTCTCCCAATTTTCCTTGGGCACAAACTTGATGCAAGTTCTGCCTTCGATGTGTTTAATCGCTTCGTCCAGCCAGTTCCTCTCCAATGCATCTACATTTCAAGATTACACATTTTAAAACAATATATAAATTGTTAAAAAAAATTGAATAGATTAAAATTAACTCTCATTGAGGGGGGATGAAGGAAATGTTTACTTTTTCGACTACACATAATCCATTTTCCGTACAAATGTACATTTAAATTGACACTGATTACGATGAACGTTTAAAAAAAATATCTAAAAGCAGCCAAATTCGATTTAAAAACGATACAAATTTCATAAAAGTTTAGATTTAACAGAATAATAACAATAACGCAACAACAACGTTAATATGTAAAAGCAAATCTAAAATTAATATATATTTTTTTCCAAAAGTGTTGTTTTATCAAAATTTACACATTTTCTGGAAAACACTTTTTAAAAATAGTCATCAACTCCGATAAACTTACCAAATTTATTATTCGCAATTTTGTATGGAATCCTGCCCTTGGGCCATAAATATTTCTGCGACTGGAGCAATTCCCAACCGTCAGCCTGAAAATTTAAAACAGAATTCAACAATTTTACAAAAGTTTTACAAAAGTATTCGGTAAAAATCCAGGAGTGATTTCTTAATAAACTCACTTCGGTTCTCTTATCTGGATCATAAGTTGGGCTCAGCTGCTTAGGATCGCTTAACATAATATCGCTTTCAAAAACCTCTGAAAATAATTCGTCGAAATAAAAGCACGAAATAAAAACCAAAATGTAAAAATTCACATAAATTACCATATTTTTTTCCTCTGGTTGAAGTTGGTTTACAAGAAATGCCAAAGAAGCAAACGGTAAACGCTACAATTTTCAAGAGCAGCATTTTGGCCACGCTTCAATCTACAAATTGCAATAGACTGAAATACTTACTTGAACCAATTTAATTCGTCCCCAAAATCTAGATTCAATTTCCTAATAAAAAACATTAAGGGGATAAAGTGCATCTTCGCCGCCATTGGTGCAAAAACTAAACGTTGACCTTGCATGCATTAAACGATGATCTTTCAAAGTAGACCTACTGAGTTTCGAAATAAAAAGAGTTTTAATTCTCCTAAATTACATTTCGTTTTACTAAGAAAGTCTACCAGTTGCAGAGTCGTAATAAAAAGATGCTACGCTGCAATTTGGTTTCTTCTTAGTCATGGCTCTTCCGACTTCTGATCGATTAGTCATAATCTAGAACAATTCGTTAGTCATTATTTAGTCATATATGCAACGACTAAGTGTGAAATTTTGACATGAATGGAACTGGAAAACTATCGCAGCAATATTCGACAATTTTGTCAATTTTCGACAATTTTTTTGATTTTTGACAATTTTTTTAATAGTCGTAAATTTTTTTACTATTCGTAAATTTTGCTAATATTCGACAATTTATTAACTTTCGACAATTTTTTTAACATTCGTCAATTTTGCTAATTTTTAATCATTTTTTTACTATCGTAAATTTTATTTTAAGATTAATTTTCGACAATTTTGCAAATTTTTCCACAATTTTGCAATTGCAGAAAAATTTGTCAAGTCGTTGAAAATTTATAAAAACGCTTGAAACATTCGCAAAATTGTCGTAAATTGGCTGACTTATGGAACACCGACAAACTTTCATGTTTATTTCTGTTTTTGACTATTTGCTCCGAGGTCAAATGAAAGACGAATTTCATTTGGGAAAATTGAGTGCAAAATTAACTGATCAAATATCCAATAAAAAGAGAATTAAAAAGAAGAAACTCAATTGGATGAAATCGAAACGAAACAGGAAGTTCATTTGAATTTCTTTATCTCGATTATCGCCTAATATAAAAGTACAAGTTCGCACATACGAACTCCTTTGATTTTACATAATTTCAGTTAGTAATTCCAACTTCATTAAACAAAGTGAATTTCAGTAACTATCAGTTAATTTCTAATTATATAAATTCATTAAATTTAGGAAAATTCAGTACATTTTGGTTATTTACTTCTTATAGCACTATATTCAGTAAATTTCAGAATATTTTGATTAATTTCAAATTCTGTAAATTCTTAAAAGTTCAAACATGTTGGATATATTTTTAAATTTAACAAATTCTGTAAATTTATGTATTTCGTAATAAGTCGTTAATAATCCAACTTCATTAAATAAAGCGCATTTAATTATTTAATTAAGCCCAATATTAAGTAAATATTGGTTAATTTCTAATGATGTAAATTCAGTAAATTTTACGAGTAATTTCAGTAAATTTACTGAAATGTTAGTATATTTTGGTTATTTACTTTCTGATGCATTCAGTAAAATTCAGAATATTTCGGTTCATTTCAAATTCGGTAAATTCTGCAAATTTCATTACACGTACTTGCTTATCTATAATTTTAACAAATTCAGTAAATTTCTGTCTTTCGTTCATGATTGTTTATCGTCATGTTTCGTCATGATTGTTTATTATTATAAAAAATGCAATTTCCTAATTGCATTTAAAAAAAAACAAAATAATAAGTTATACCAATCGAATCAAAAAATAATAATAATCAAATTAAACGTAATTAATGATGAAATGCGTTTATTGGTGCATAGCGTTTTTAAAACGACGCAAACGTCCAGCGAGTAATAAATAAATAAACACCGACTTTCACAAAATGCTCGTCCTAAAAAAATAAAACCGAATTGGATTATTGATAATTAATATAAAAGCAGATTGAATGTGAATAGGAATAACCGCCATGAATTTCATTAAAAATGATAATAATAAATAATAATAAATAATAATAATGACGAATTAGGGGTCGATTAACAGGTGCCACACGACTTTTTGCAGAAATTACGCATGTAATTCGGATTATTGTCACATTCGCCAATGCTGGACCAATGAGGGCACTGACCGTTTGAGTCCTTACACGCATTACCCACTAAAATATGCGAACAAAAAATAATAAAAATGAAATTAAAAATAATGAAAATGAAATTAAAAATAATTAAAATGAAATTAAAAATATTAAAAATGAAATTAAAAATAATGAAAATGAAATTAAAAATAATTAAAATGAAATTAAAAACATTAAAAATGAAATTAAAAATAATAAAAATGAAATTAAAAATAATGAAAATGAAATTAAAAATAATAAAAATGAAATGAAAAATAATAAAAATAAAATTAAAAATAATGAAAATTAAATTAAAAATAATTAAAATGAAATTAGAAATAATAAAAATTAAATTAAAAATAATGAAAATAAAATTACAAATAATTAAAATAATATTAAAAAAAATCCTCGCATCTACAAACACCTCGAAAAATTGCGAAATGCATCATGACCTGTTGACTGATGACCTTAACCAAATGTCTAAACCACGTGTCTGACCAAACCGGACCCAATGAGGCTCTGACAAGACGATTGACAAATCCTGTCAGAAAAACGTATATCGATCGTCTTGTCGGTTTGTTAACCGCCACTCATCCTCCCATTCCCCCCCCCCCTTCCCCATTAACCCGGGCTTAGAACCGGCAACAATAGCGAAATACACCACCGTACGTGGCTGGGGAAAAGAACCAAAGTATTTTTTGTCAAAAAGTTAAATGTTTACCGCAAACTTTGCACGATTTTAGGCAGTTGACCTTCATCCAGGCCGGATTGGCGTCGCATTCGTTTTGGCCGGCCCATTCCTGGCAACGATGATGACCATCGACGCAATCTTCTTTGGCTACGCATCGCGAAATAACCCCGAAAATATGAGACGTCTTTAAACACCGGACAATTTTAGGTATATAAAATGAAATATTTGCAATAATTTGTTCGACTTTACTGTAGATCATGCAGTGATTCCCAAATGCTTCAATGTTAGGAGCTTTTATTAAAATTTAATTTTTAGCGTCTCATTTTCAATTGATTTCATGGACGTTAATTCTTCCCAAAAAACGCATATTTTTCCCAAAAACGCCCATTTTTCTCAAAATCGCCCTATTTTCCCAAAAACGCATCTTTTCCCTTAAACGTTAATTTTTCCCAAAAAACACATTCTTTCCAAAAACATCTATTTCCCCAAAAACGCTTATTTTTCCATGAAATATTTGTTCTAAAAAGGGACAGTAGTCCAAAAAAGTTTGGGAACCACTGTTGCAGATAATGAAGACAAATAAACAAACAAGAATTGCGAAATTCACAATTCCTATAGTCATCGTCTTAATTAACCTTAGGGAAAAGTTTACTTTTAATTGAAAGTATTTCATTTAAAAGACCTAAAACAACGGTCAATGTCTTACTCGTAACGACAGGTTTGGTCACCACCACTTCTCCTCCTCCGCTTCCTCCACTTCCGCTTCCACTGCATTTGTACAAACTGTTTATTTTTCTGACGTCAACGGCGCTAAATCCGTTCCTCTGTCCCATGGCGCGTCCTCTGCTGTTGTCCACGGCGATGATGGTGGGCCTGGAGCGATCCGAAGCGAAAGCGTACGCTTCGTAGTGCATCACGGAACTCAGATCGTAACTCTCGCCCAGATCTTGGATGTACTTCCAGCTGTATTTTTGGAAATTGTACTCCATTCCTGAAAAAGTTCAACGCTCTTAATTGAAAAATTTTTCTCAAAAAGCAACTAAAATCATTCCTTTTTTTTTTGTCGATGATCAAGAAGAGAAATGATAATTTCATTTCTTATCTTTCAATCTTTGATTTTCAAGAATTAGAAAATTACTCACAAATTGAAATGCTTTTCTAAAGAATCAAAAATGAAACATACAAAATCATGCGTTGCATTTCTCCATTGATTTTTTAAAAAAAAATTAAATTTGAAAAAGTATGGCTACATACGGAGGAACCTCATTAAGAAGAACTCGTTTCGTACGATTTTCTGCTAGTACCAACTCATTTCCGGTCCACGGCCTATGGCATGAACGACTAATGTCAATTTCTAACTTTAATACGAATTCCCAATTCGGATATTACAAATTCTCGACTAAAATGAACGAATTTTCAATTTTCCGAAACATTCGTTTAAAACTTACTTCAGAAAAATGAACAAAAATATACGTTATAACGGGAAATTCTTCTTTAAAAGCAGAAACACCTTCCCATTTATAGACGTGGGGTAGGATTTCATCCAAATTTCGCTGAAACATTACTTCCTATCGTTGAAGTCACAATTTGTCGGATTTCCGATAATACGAGTTTCGGTTTAAACCGAACAAATTTCCACATCCCTCGAGATTCGTCTTAACGAGTTTGGACTGTACGTTATTACCAATATTTGTCCATATATTCTTTATACCTCTCTGAATATTATCCCATACGATCCGAATGTGCTTGTCTCTGTCCTCTCGGCTCTGTTCGTGCCAAAATCCAACGGCGTGCATCAATTCGTGGACAACGATGCCGAAATAGACGCATCCTCCTCCCAGAGACACCTGTTGTCCACCACCCTGGCGACCGACGGAAGAACTACACCTGAAAATCAACATTTCAAATCGATTAGTATCTGAAACCTGAGATTTTTCACGTTTAATTTCATATTGCCGAGGTCGCGTTTTGACCGACTCGTGATAATACGAGCTACGGTTTGAACGACCAAATTTGGACGTATCTCGGAGTTCGTCTAAACGAGGCTACTGCATATAAAATGCTGTTGGACGTGAGGTGTCTCTTACCCATTTCCTTTCATGATGTGAATGTAATCCGCGTTTCCTTTTCTGGGAATGAACTGCACGCAAGTCTGGCTGTGATATTCGGACATGGCCCGAGCTATGACGCTCCTCTCGAACGAATCTGAAAGTGAAAAAAAATTATTACAAATGTATGTTTTTATAAATTTCCATGGTGTTATATCGCCAGTTGGTTCGTTATTGTTTTACCACCATCAATGTTTTACAGGGATCAAATTTTGACCCTAAAAACCTTAAACAAAATTTGGTCCAAATACCATAATTGTCAATTTTAAGTCTATTTAAGATTTTTTAAACGCTTAAAATGGTAATTAATTAATACTTTGGAGCTTTGAAGAATGAATTCGGAAAAAAATGAATTGCAGTGAAAGACGCCTAATTAGATCAAGTTGATTCCAGTGTTTTTGATCGAAATAAACGGTGGCCGAAATAGACGATGAAAAATATATATATATATATATAACGTGGGAAAAAATCCGTTCTGAAGGTTTTGATCGAATAAAATGGTTGATCGAATTAACAGGCTTTCATTGTACATTATAAAACCCTAAACAATTGCAAACCATACATACTCGCGTGTAACCACGGGTTGCCTATCATTAAGGGGCAGCACAATGCCAAAATAAATACATTCTTTAGAAGTGACACTAGTCATTTATTTTTATTTTCAGACAAATAAAGTTTTAATAAATGATAAAATAAACTAACAATATTATCATTTTTCCTAATCTATGTTAAGATTTGTCGTTTTTACTCAATTTTGAGCTTATTTTGCTTCTCTAAACACCGTCTTAAACCACAAACAGGAAAAACGTTGAATTGCATGACTTCTAAAGCGAGGATGCCAAGTACAAATATGACAAATTTTTGGTATTTATCATCTAAAATCCCCCCATTTTATTCACTCTTTTTAAGCCTGTCACTTACTGAAACTTGCCGCAATGGTGTAGGGAACAATTCCACTCGGCCATCGTACATTCATGTTGATAATGGCGTTCCTCTGCAATTAAAACATAATTCAGATATAATATAATTTTTTTTTAACTTTTCTTTCAAATATAGGTACGAAAACACATTTTGTTATTACCGGAGACAACGTATCCATTGACCTATTATATCTGTCGATATCTCCCTCGAAAAGTTCTGATTAAGATAAATTATACGTTAAATTAGTATGTAAAATTAGCTGTAAAATACGCTTAAAATTGTGATCTGTACTTACTCGCTTTTAGTATCGGATCTTCACCTTGGTTATAACTCATCTTTGCGTTTAATTCTTCAAGATCTATTGGAAATTCATGCACAATTTGTAAATCGCATAAATTCAGTACATGAACCAGTGGAATATTTTTAAGAGAAATCCAGCGAATTACAGAACAAATCAACGTTAAAAGGCTATATAGGAAATTCTCTTTGGGTAATTACGAAAAAGATATTGAAATAATTACGAAAAAGATATTGAAATATTTTCAATTCAAATTTTGAATTTTATTTAACGAAGCTTGAAAACTGTCAATTTCGTGCTTACATTTTCTAGTTTTAATTGAAAACATTTAAATGTATGCCTAAAACTATCTTCGAAACATCTAAATTGAGATCGGATCAATGTCAAATCTTCATTACATGGAAAAAATAATGCAATATTTGAATATTGGAAGTTTGAAACTTGTACTTGAAATTTGATAAAAAAAAATAACAATTTTATCAAGATTGCTTTTCATGTTTTTAACAAGTCACTCGATTTTTTTCTCAAAATACGAACAAATAAATACTTACTCAGAAGATTGGCGTTGTAGAAGTCAATTTCATTTAACGGCTCGCCTATTATAAATCGTAAATTAAAGTTAATTAAATCTAGAGAAATTAAAGCTTCAAGTCCTGAAAATTTTCTGAAAAATGATTTCCATTACCTAGTTCGTCTTGGTCGTCCACTCCATCGATCTGAAATGAATCGATTAAATAATTAATTACGTTTAATTGAGTAATAATTTCAGCAAATAAGACATTTCAACGAACATTAATGACTCAATTAAACGAAATTAAACTTCTGAAAATTTCGGAAATATTTAGAATCATTATTGAAAGTTACGCCAAATAAAAAATGATGATCATACAGCGTCATAAACCTCAATAAACGAAATTGAACTGGTAAAATATTATAACGAAGTAATAAAAACGTACTCAAACAGTTTACTTCCTGCTTATGCAAATTGAATCATCAACAGGTGTTTTCGATGAGGTGTTTTCATTCGACGAACGAAAAAGGAAGCGATTTGAATCAACAGTGAGTTACAACGCGGGTAAATTAGTTTTTCAGGACGAATTTATCGAAATAAAGTGTAAAAATATACGTCGATTGAACGCAAATATATTTCTCAAAACGAGATTTAGGACAAAATGCAAATGGCGCCCAAATCGTCCATTTTTAAATTTTTATGACGTCATCGGGGGCGTCCATAAAATCGGGGTCTATGTTATTTGACGGGGGTCGTCCAGCAAATATTGGACATAATTTCTCAAATAAACGATCAATTAAGTTCGTAAATTAAACATTTTGATATCTCCAACAGCTCGATAAAAGCATAAAATTCTAACAAATGCGCGACATAGGTAAATTCGACGAGTATAAGGTTTTGATAAAAATTCAAAACCTTATAAAATTTTGGAAAATATAGAATTTAAACGAAACTTGGACAGCATGATAGAATAAACCCACATCTAAATAAAAATACCTTGTGATACATTTAAAATACATTTTTTTTGAGGCAAAATAGATTTACAATGTATTTACAATAATACATTTTTTTAAAAAAATACATTAAATTTACATTTTTTTATATATTTTGTAAAATATATTTTTGGATGTTTCAATCTATACATATTTTGAATAACTTTTAAAATATATTTTTAACCTAAAAATACATTTCTGTTTTTTAAAAATGTATTTTAAAATACATTTATTATTACAATAATACATTTCTAAAAATATATTTCTAAAGCTTTTTTTTCGAGCACCCATATAGTAATCACTAAAATTATACATGTACATGTATATGTTCATAAACCAGTTTCATGAATGTGTAAATTTCCATTTTGTAAACTGTTTTTTGATAATGTAGCGAGCTTTCTATAATTTAATTATATTAATGACCGCATTAAACGATGATATTTTTATCCTTTCGAACATAGTCGTTACCCAACATCATCATCTTCATTTGAAATTTTTTTTTGTGCGTTAATATTTTTGGCCTAAGTGCCCGGTGTCGTCTATTTTCTCTGTCTTTTGAATCTCGCTAATTTCATACCTTGTTATTAAACGCGGTATTATTTTTAATGTTTTAATTAATAGGCGCGTTGAGCGACTCATTTGGACAATATACGAGAGCGCGCACGTAGAAAGTCTTTGATTGACAGGCCTAAATAAAAACGTGTTAATGACACGATACAAAACTGTAATTTGGTCGTGGAAAATGATAAACGCATTTCAAACGGACGAACAATTCTTTGTATTTAAATTATACCGATGTCTCGAGCTTATAAAATGATATAAAGTGCGCGCGGCACATAGCGGCGCCAGATTTATAATAAATTCCACAAAATCGTGAAATTTTAAATTATAACTAATTATTTGTTCGGTCAATTTTCCAAACCGTGAAATAATATTTTTACGTATCATATTTTATGGAACTTATCGAATATTTTACACAACGTTTTTTATAAATGATCATAAAACTGCTCAAAAATTTAAGGCATCGAACATTTTGCTCAAAAATTCAAGCACGATATTAATGCTTAACATCAAGGTTTTAATTCTTAAGTAAATTAAAGAAATTTATAATTTATATTATAAACATCTACTAGTGATTTTTCAAATACTTTATCCGGTTTTGCTAACTGGGTTCTTGCCTGGGGCACCGGGATAAGCTGAGCCTATTATCGTTTAAATATCATATTTTATGGAATTTATCGAATATTTTACATAACGTTTTTTATAAATGATAATATAATGCTCAAAAATTTAAGGCATCGAACAATGTGCTCAAAAATTCAAGCACGATATTAATGCTTAACATCGAGGTTTTAATTCTTAAGTAAATTAAAGAAATTTATAATTTATATTATAATTTCTACCAGTGATTTTTCAAATATTTTATCCGGTTTTGCTAACTGAGTTCTTGCCTGGGGCACCGGGATAAGCTGAGCCTATTATCGTTTAAATTTATAGTCCTTTTTTAAAATAAAAATATTTATTTTATGTTATCATTTAAACTAACTTATTTTATCCTATACGTGTAAATACTGTAGAGCAGGGTTTCTTAACCTGGGGTACTGGTTTAGGTACTGGGGGTCCACGAAGACGTTAAAAATAATAATATAACAGGGTTCCCACAGACCTGGAAAAGTCAGGGAAGAATGGTTTAGTATGAAAAAGTCAGGGAAATTCAACGCAGTCATGGCGATCTAAA
>JAQGAO010000626.1:0-31618 GCA_034697705.1 Ommatoiulus sabulosus | reverse complement strand
GATGTCAACGCGTGTAAAGGTCAGCAAAATAGTTCAAACCACTTACAGGCAGGCAAAACTGCTGGCCTTAATCTACACTTTTGAGTACCCCTATTAAACACTATTTTTGCAGTTGAAACTGGGCAGCTGTATAAATACAACTGCCATATGCAGGAGCCTAAGTTATTTAGAATATACAGCTGAATTAAAATTTCAGATTTACTGCAATTTATTTTCCGCTGAGACCATCCGAATTCTGCAAGGAGCCTACAAATAGCAGCTCTAGTCAATTTTGAAAAGAGCGCAACAACCTTCTTATAATGGTTCCATTTTCTACCATTGACAGACCTATGGAAAGCCTGATAGCATATTCCATTGAGTATTACATCAAACCATATTGCCGACTGGGACCATATGGTGTGGGGATGCTAGTAGGATTCCTTTTGCTGAAAGATGATCTCAAGAATAGAATCAAGCCAGTGCGTCATTGTTTTCGCCTGAAATCTTCCCTCTCGACATATTCCCAAATGTCACTCATCACTTACTCTTACAGCCCGTCGCATATTTTCTATGGTGCCTTGCTATTGCCTGCAACCTATCGGTGATATACGGGGCTTATGGTCAGTTGTTAAGCACAGAGGCCCCTCCCGCTATCGAAGGTGCCATTTACAACGCTATTTCGGGGACTGTGTGGGCACTTGGAATAGGATGGCTTACAATTGCTTGCGTCACTGGTTATGGAGGTAAATTTACCTATTTAAAGGGAGTGCCTTGTAAAACGTAATATGTCCAAATAAAGAGCCATTCGGGTTAGCAGCACCAATAACTCACAAATGGAGTGTCCATGATTGTGTCCCATAAATTCTATTTTAATATACCGTATTGCAAGCTATTCATTTTTCTCTAGGTTTCATTAACACCATTTTAAGTTGGCGAGCTTGGATTCCACTAAGCCGTCTCACCTATTGCGCCTATCTCTTACACATGATCGTATTGTATACATTTTTCGGCAGCAGAAACAATAAAATCCATTTTGATCATATATTCATGGTAAGTAGAAAATACAAAAATATTGAAACATCTTTAAAAAATCCACTTGACAAGCAAAACCAAATGCTGAAATATCTTCTCTGATACTTTTTAGGTGACGATTTATCTAGGAATCTTGGTCCTAACCTTTGGAATTTCATTCATATTCTCACTCGCATTTGAATCTCCATTTGTTCAACTAGAAAAATTTGCGAGAGAAAGGTTCCAGGTAAGCAGACTTCACTTGACCATTTCTCTCAACTTAAGACAGTGCTAAACAATAAAACTATACACTGTAATGATATAAACTTGAAAAATCCTCCTTAAGATAAACGTTATTTATTTTTTTAAACAACATCTTACCTCAACGTAGATACGTGGATACCGATTTTCCTCTAAAAGTAAAAAAAACTTCTAATTTTTAAGTTTATTATAAAAATTTGAACTAAGAAAAAATTCATGCATAGTATTGCATTCCATTTTTGTATTACTTCTACAATTGTATATAATATACATGTACATGTATATATTTTAAAAAATAAGCAAGAAAAGTTAACAGGATCTTTGAATATTGGAATTAATGTGGCATACATTTTCCTCCTTGGGGTAAAAATAATTTGCAAGTAATATGTTACCCAAGGGTTATTTTCTTAGTTTATATCATTAAGGATACTGGATTTAGCACTGCCTAAAAGAGAGCAAGAGTAAAGAAATTGCCCCACGTGAATAATATTAAGAATATGTTACAACACATCAAAATAGATGTATATAACCTGAATTGTAACTTTGAATTTCAGACAAAGGTCGTAAGAATATCACCCAATAGTCAATACGGAACTTCCTAACATCAACTACAATACTGATGAAGATATATATTTCTGTACATGTATTTCTAAAAAAAAACGTTTTAGCTAATTAAGCGATGAAAGACACGATAAATAAAAGTTATATATTAAATATTTACGTAAAGCAAATATTGTGCATTTCTTCTAGGAAACTTAAGATAATAGTACAACCTGATGATCTTGTGTATATTGAATTTAACACCTCCCCATAGCATGAATATTTACATAATGATAGTAGGGTATTAAGTTGAACTGAAAACTCTTCACTGAGTCTTGCGAATGTGATGATGCATCTCCGAACCCCCAAAGATGAATCGAATGCCTCGATTATTTACCGTTGAATGCGTAAATACATTCAGGTAACCGAAGGCAAATTCAAAAAGTAGTAATGCAAGCACACCGTTAAATTAGTTCCAAAAAAATGATCATTTGTTTACTAACAAACCTCACTATTATTTCAAGTTCAATATACAATCACTGATACCGTACATGTATTTACAAAATATACAGAATGATCCAAAAAAGGAGACATTTAATGAATATTATCCAAGATGGAGTCACTCAAAAAAGGGAAAAAGGAGGGATTGGAAAGGTTCGGTGAAAATGCGTCGGAGGTGAAAATATTCACGTGAAATATAATGAAGATGGCAATTTACATCGGGAAGAAAAGATAGCTGGTAGAGAAAAATAAGGGTGGGTGAGAAAGAAAAGTTAGCTAATCGACAGACGTAGATGGTTCGGACAAGAACATCTATCGATCACATTTCTGGTACAGGAAAAAAAAATAGGGGAAATAATTCTGAAATACACTATACAAAGATGCAAATATGCTGCATCAATGAAATTCTGTAGGATTTGATAGTTTACAACTAGGTTACAACAACAGTCAAACCGGGAGGTAAAAGAGGAGGATTTATGAAGGGAGTAGTCAAAGGTTGTTGGTGGTCGTTTTGGTCGGGGCTTAGCATAAACATTAAGCATTGCCCCAACAATTGGTGGCTGTTTTTTTTCTCTGTATATCAACCAGTTTGTTGTTTTATATATGTTTATATACGTCTTTTTATAGTCATTAATAATTTTAACTTATTAATGTTATTTCTCGCTTTTTTAAACAGCCAACAACAGATTTGTGACACAGAAACGTGTTTTTTTTTAAAAAAAGAAAACACTGAACAATAATAATAATAATAATAATGAATGCGCTGCATTTCCCCGTCGAATGATGGCAGGCTGATGCGATTTTTTGTCTTAAAACTATAATACGGTTTTGTACATGTTTGAGAAATTATACAATGCCCAGGGAAATACGATCATCGAGAAATGACACTAAGCTATAGATAATGCAGGTATTTTTTTCAAGAAAGAAAAATTGCCACTATACACATATCGTTTATATTACATAACATTTTCTGTCCATCGAATAACGATTTTTTTTTTTATCTCGCAGGGTTTTTTCCCAGCATCGATTTTTCCAATATTTAACAAATTTTAATCATCTATGAGCTCAGATAATTCAAAATAAAAATGAATGACAACATCCTATGTGAATGAGGGTTGGCAACCACAATCAAAGATGATGATAACGATGATAATAATGATTATGTTGATGAGTGAAAAATGCAGATTTTTAAGGAAATTGTGAGAAATTGCAAAGAAAAACCCAAGGATGATTGTGAAAAATTATACAAGATGAAGATGAGTGAGATAATACCCCCAAAATAGATATTTACAGAAACTGGTTTCTTCGAACAGTTAAGGATGAAATTCTAAAGAATATTTGAAGAATCACACATGTTGACAATGTTGGCCTTACTGGATTGTGATAATTATAAGTTCCCAAAGCGTTATAGACTAGTCAAATATAAAGATGCCCTATCCTATCATATTTTCCAGGTTTGATTAAGTAAGGAAAACATTAAGAGATTGACCTGAATGATAACATTAAGTAGACTAAAAGCCAAAACTCCCAAGTTACTTTCCCCATTGTACAAGGATCACGAACCCTCAAAAGAACCTCTGTACATAATATTAAATCTTGATAAAAACAGCACATAATGAGAATTTTTTTCACCCACATTTTATGAAGAAATAATGCAAAAATGTCATTACTTCTAAATGATTGCCATTTACTTTTTAAATAAGGAAGTGCTGTGGAAATTAGAAATATTCCAATCTCACCCAAAGGCTATGCCGACAAATATTTTTTAAAAATTTTAGTAATCCATGTAAATAATTTTTACTCTATAAAGTAAAAACAATAATTTGCATATCCTAGCAGACTTTAAAACCATATTTCCATGTTTCAATTTTGTAAAAAAAAATAACTAAACAATGGAAATAATAAACATCATGAACGTGAAATGGAACGTCAGTTCACTTTGCGTTCCATTTGACGTACCAATTAAAATTGTGTCACTGATAGAAAGTTATAAAAGTATCTTTCGCAAGGGTCTTCAACGGTTTAGAATTAACTACCACTGATGGTGGAACTTTTTATTATACATGTACTAGTAGATAATTAAAACTTTAAATATCGACGGTAATTTGCAATAACCACGCATATTTCGCAGGATCGAACAACAATGGAAAATGGAACTGTAAACTCACCCCAAATATTTCAGTCTAAAATGGTTTCTGACACATCAAACTTTCAATCGAATCGCGTCTTTAAGCACTGCATTAAACTTTTCAAACTACAATTAATGGAAATTTAGGTACTGGTAATATTGTAATTTGAATAAATAAAACTTCTTCCACACACGGCTCCAGCATGTTTGGAACGTCTGAATGAAATGCGCCAATGGAGGGCGCTAGTAGAAATGTTTACAGGGTGCCCAAAAGGCCGTTGGCATAAAATAATGGAAAAATAATAGGAAATATTGTCAATTCGACCAAAAACAAGAAGGCCACAAGCCAAAAAAAGTCCGATGGTTGTTTTTCAGCCAGGAACATACAGTAAATGATTTTTCAGGGTAAAACTTACTTTGCAAGTAAGGCTAACAATTGTCAACAGAATGAGATCCCAGTCGAAATAAAAACGCGAGTATTTGCAAATAGATGAACATTGACCAATAATGGAGGACTAAGTGTAAATGTTGGGAATTAGTCAATGAAGGGAGAATAATTTAACTATACAGTCTACAGATACAGTAATTTTCATACTCATTTTGTTCATATTGTACATTTGGGACATATTTTTATGTGCATTAATTAAAGGGAAGATGTTACTAACGAAAGAATCAGTTGGTAACAATGTTTCCAAACATCGAAGATAAAGAAAGAGAAGGGAAGGGGGATGAAAGAAAGTAAAGTGCCATAAAAACATTTTTAGGAGCGAGAAAGATGATTTTTGGATGAAATTGATGAAAAAATGCACGATGCATAGAAATAAAAATAAGAAAAAGTAGACGAAAGACTGATCATAATGACATGAAGGAGAATTACCTACACACTATAAACATTTAAGTTTTTGATATCACAATGCCGCTTAACTGCAGCAACATACATCTACGAGGAAAATTTATGACCTCGGTCCATTCAGTACTTCCTTTTGTATGTAAATGCTTCAAAGTAAATGAGAAATGTTCTATTTTCTCTTCTTATTATTGTTGTTTTTCTGCTTTTTTTATATTTTTGGCCAAAGTACCCCTTCTTCATTGAAAGGATACCACCGGAGCAGCTTATCACGAAAAATGAAAATTTTTAGTTGAGTAACGCGTACTGGAAAAAATAAATTGCGCGGCACACAAGCACACACAATGATTAACAGCACTGCTGGCTATTTTTCACGATTATCCACGATACCACCGCGATAACAAGAACTGCTAAACAAACCGTAAAAAGAAATCACTGATAAAAACTTTTTGAAACCAGCAGCATGTTTCTTCTATTTGTCTTTGATACTGGCTGAATTAGCATAAGGTATGCACATTGAATATACACAGAGAACGTGTAGAATTTCGACAAAGTGGAGATCGTGGTAAAGCGACCGCTTGCTTGGCGTATGCACACAAACATGTCAAACCACAAAGCGGTGAATGATGATGCGAAAATACGAAGCACAACATGAGCTATACGAGATGGTCTTCACACCGTTGCGATTACGATTAGCAAGTGAGCAATGTCTGCAACACTGTGTAGCAAATCTGGAGCTATCCTATTCAGATTTTCGTTTGAAAATTCACACGATGGGAAAATGTGAACGACATAAGCAGGCTGAAAAACAAAAAAAAAGGAATTCATAGGTGTACTCAAATAGCACTCTTGTGAATGAGCACATAACCATTTACCAAACATTCATATCATTTCGATTGATTTCCAATGAGACTTCAGGTGTTAAAAAATGACTTAAGGTTTGTTAAGGATGTTACCCTTACACACATCAGATTTTAATAGTTGTATTCCGATTACATACAGTATTTATGTAGCTATTTTTAATTTTTTTTTAAAAAAATAGGGGCTGGCATTTGGTACTGCTAGAAAATAATCATTAAATATAATCTATATATTATCATGCTACAAATGAGTTATCATTTAATTGCCCATTCAAGGAATAAAAACGTCCTATATTGCATTGGCCGGATGATGGATTAATAGTAAACTGCTGATTACATAAGCACCAAAGTGTTCCAGAAATAGTGATTAAATTTGAACCATTTGCAGTTGCATTTCTCGACTGATTTTTACACTTCTATTTGAACGCCATTTCTGCTCACCTGCTGTGAACCGGGACCAGCAACGTTGACAATGCCAGCTGCCTGCTTTTGTTGAAGGTACGTAATAAAACCATGTCTTAGGTTATTCGATTGTTGGAGGACATCCATATGATCACGTCCACAAGGTAAAGCCAACAGCATACAATGCTCTCGTTCCATCTAATGAATGCAAAAATTACCTTTATACTCTCTCATGGTAAAAAAATTATTGCTGCTACTTTGAAAAAGAAACTTTGCTTACCTGCATCCTTCTGGCTACTCCATCTAGCTGAGTTTGCTCCAGCCTCATCCTTTGAGCAATCCTGAGCGGTGGAGTTCCCCCATCACTCATTTGTGGTAAGGAAGCCCTGCCAACATTCGGATTCCCCGATACAAAATGCATTTGAACCACGGCTTGGTCATTCTTCAAAGCTAATAGCCCCTGCCACATGATGGGATAGCGCTGCAACAAAAGGAGATAACATCGTTTCAACTACATAGTACAAAAACTGCAGCCGCCATCAAAAGTCAACATTAAAAAGAGGATAAAATGGATGAAGAAACTTTACGAAAAATCATTTGTTATTTAAAAAACTAGCTTCGAATTTATTTTCGGCATTACTTAACATATAAATTCGACATAGGATAAATATATAAATAATTTAAAACCAAACCGAGTCATAAATCATGCACGAGTTCAATGAAAAGAACCTTATTACAAACAGAAATGGTTTCAATTAAAGTTCCTTGGTGAAATATTCTATAAGAGTATTTTAAAATGTTACTTCATATAACCCAAGGAGACAGTGCGCTCAAAGTAACAATTTGCTACAAGATGGAGGTCAAATACATTTATCTATAAAGTTTATAGGTAATTTCGAATAACATTTCTTCAAAGCATCATTAATCTGAACTAAGATTAACTTAGAAAGGAAAATTTCAAAATCAATTATGATGACTATCAGACTAACCTGCAGCAGCAAGAGTAGGGAATCACCTTGAGGAGGAACCTGGCTTGCATGCGGTGGAGTCTGCAGCTGGGTTCTGGATTGGACAACCGACTGCACCATTGCATGGGGAATGGGGTGCTGGGGTGCTTCGGATCCAGGTTGTGGCATCAGATGGACGCCACCAGTGGGAGGCAGGATCTGTCCGGTAGGCGCATGCTGCAGCTGGTTGGCGTTGGTTGTGATGGTGAGGCGAGAGTGGGCAGGTGGTGGCGAGACCGTGTGCATGGACTGCAATGGTGAATGAGGCTTCAGTGGTTTGTGGGCTTCGGGTGGCCGTGAATCGACCCTAGTCACCACACTCTCCTGCTTGATTAGAGGGATCGAGCGGTGCTGCTGAATGCAGGAGTTGGGATGGTACATAGTGGCGCCTCCGACGGTGGGTGCCCTAAGCTGCGTCTGGGTGATGTCCATGGGGAGCATGACCAGGCCTGGATGTGGCTTCTGACCACCATGGCTGGAAATGATGGCATTCTCGCTCACCTTAGGATCTGTAACAGCGGCGCCCAGAGGCAACTTCTGCGAGTGGCGTCCAGATAGCGTCACCTGTTGTTCAGGCCGTCCTAGCAGAACGTCCGGTGGATAGGATGCGGCTGTGTTGTGCGCCGGCGTCCTTGCCTGGCTTTGGTTATAGAGGTTGGCCACAGCAGGCGAATCCGTTGCACGGTCATTCGGTGAGACCGATATGCGGGCCCCCATTTGCCGCTGCACATGTGGGTGCCCCACTGCATATTGTGCCTGAGCATGCGCCTGGACAGCAGCTTGGCATGGCGGCGCCACTGGGCCACGATGGGAGATATGTTGCTGTTGCTGCAAGGCCGCTATGTCAATGCTAGATCTCCTGCCTTCATCTCTGCACTGGTGTTCAGCATGTGGCTTCTCCTCCTTGATTGCGGGTCCAGAATCAGCAGCCTGCTGCGGAGTCTTGCTGCTTCCTGGTCTGCTGTCCTTTACTTCGTGCTTGCTATCCAACCTGCCATCCGCATGGCGAACAAATCCCATGCGGTTCTGCATGTTCTGCATAGCTACAACTCTTTCTTGCTGCAAGCGTATATCAGGATGCAATGCCGCTGCAGCAGCTACATAGGGATTTGTGGAATAGACCAGTGGCTGATGGATATAATTAGTCATTTCGCTCGGATGGCGAATGCTAATGTGAGCGTGGTGTACCAGAGATTGGTTGGTATGGCGCAGGTGCAATCCGATGTCTCCTTGGGAGGTGAGTGATGGGTGGTTTGGTGGAGTTGGCGTGTGTGGCGGCGTCGGGTTGCCCAGACGCGAGGCCATGTCCGGGTGCACAGCCACAGGAGTACCAGGCCTGACCAATTGACCTGCCAGCATCTGAGTGCCAGCGTGGTGGCCAGATAAGTAGTCCTTGTGCTGTAACAGGTACTGTGGGTTCTGGAGGAGTTCTGCAATTGTTACGCCACCTGCTGTTGTGGGACCATATGGGTGCTGCATGAGAACAACAAAAAAACAGTTAAACGATGTATTACTTCACATCTAAATGTGTCAATAATGATTCAGAGATAACAATAAACGTCTTATATTGCAGATTTCGCAAATAAGATGCACATACTTTTTAAGAAATGATTCTGGTGAAAAGGTTTCTATATAAACCTAAGTAAACTTACAAAATAAAGTAATACGAGGTCTGTTCAAAATAGCATTGAAACTTAATTTTAATTGTGGAAACAAGTAAAATATGGGAGGTGAAACGGACCCTCAAGTGCACGTGGGAATTTTTTTCTCCCTCACATATAGCATTAGTCGCTGGCAGTCAAGTCTGTGAGTGAGTGTAATGAACGCCTGTTGGATTTTCATTTTCCATGAAATAACGGAATGCAATGCAAATGCAAATGAAAATAAGACAGGCCTCCACTGCTCACAGCTTGACACCAGCTAATGACGTTCTCTGTGAGCGGGTAAAATTCACACATGTACATGAAGGTCCCCTACACCCTCCTTCCACTGATGAACACCTCCTGTGCATCATTTGATTCTGTGAGAAAAATTATTGGCAGAAACATTTTGAGCACATCTCGTACAAGTACCCTGGAATATTATGCATAATATGGAATTTCGCAAGTAAATATCAATGATGCAAATCAATTTCTTCAAGTATTTTACTTGCTTTTAACAGACATAATGCATTAAGCATTATCAACAACTTAAGTGAAACTTAAAATTCATCAGGGTTTTTTATGATACATCTTTTTTTTTAAAAAATATTTAATATTACAAACTTACTCAATTTATTAAAAATTAATTCCAGAAACATCGGTTTTAAAGAACCTTAATAAAGAAAATAAAACTCACTAGAGCAGCATCAAATGCAGCCATTGGGTATGATGCCTGGTGCAGCACAACTGGGCTGTGGCGAGGTGGGATAGCACCTTTCGGCGATGGCGCGCCAGTTGAAATCTGTTGCTGCTGGACCTTGGCCACCTGCCCCACTGGAGATGGTACACCAACGGCACTGACCCCAGGCACTCTAGAGATGTCTACATAAGGCCCATCTGAAGATGCAGGAGTACGGGGTGGTGCATGGGCCATGGATGGAGTGCTGCTGGTGGGGATTTCAGGAACTGAAACGCGGGGGAGGGCAACAGTTTCTGATAGCTGCTGCTTTTGTTGCTGCTGGTGTTTGTTGTTGGGATGAACTGGTGTATGATGCTCTGCTTTCAGTGGAATCGAAGCCTCGCCTTCCCTCGATGTTATCAAACAAGGAATGGACGTTTTAACGCTTGTTGCAGGAATGTCAATTGCCCTAATTGGGGGCTGAACAACCTAAAATAAAAATAAAATAAAGCAAAGGCTTAACAAACTAAATTTATCATGAGCTCAACTTTTTTAAACAAACTATTCAAATTGGGATGTTTTTAGTCTTGACATCTAAGATACATTCTTGAGTAACCCAGCTGAATTACACAAAGAACCAGATAAGAAACCAAACAAATTGTAAGTAATTTCAACGAATTCTATTTCTGGAGAAGAGCTTAGCTAATATTTTTTCTAATACGTGTTTATATGTTTTGAAGCTTTCAACACTTGTAATGCAAACAAATATAAAGAGGCAGGAATAATTTTGATTCAATATTATATTATTTTTCTTTGTCTTAGTTCTAATCTGTAGCACTTACTGTACATGTAGTTCTGTCTTAAATCGATGCTATAGCACTTAAATACAGTGCTAAAATATTAGTTTAGCATTTTCCTTAGAGACACAAATGCTGGTAAAACTTACGTGAATTTTCTGTGGCAATGTCTTTATAATAGATGTTGCCGTGGTCGCAATGGGTGGTAATCCAATGGCTGGTGTGGCCAAATTACATGGAACAGAACCCGCAGTTTTGATGGCTTCCCTGCTGCAGGGAGGTTGCAAAGACAGGGCAGTACTTTTTACAGCTTTTGCAGAAGGGGTATATGCCGTATTTAGCCCTGGGCGTGCAATAGGAGCCTATGAGGAAGAACACAATAAAACATTGAATAAGAGATTTTTGATCAAGCACTGGCTTAAAAAAAGACATGATACAGATGGCCGATTTGAGCGTACCTGAGTAAGAGGAGGAACGTTTTGAGGTTGCATCGTAGAAGGTTGTGAGTGAGGACCTAGATTCGGAGGCCAAGCCAAGGGTCTGATGCTGGGCATGGGCTGAGCAATCTGAGATTGCATCACGTTCGGCATACTCGATGCTGTTGCCAGCATAGCATTTGTACGATGCGCGAGAGAAAAAATACCGCTTGCCGGAGCCTTCTGCTCCGTTGAAGAGTCTTTGACTGGTACCCCAGAATGGTCGAGAACTGGAGTAAGCGGTGGTGGGATGCTCGGCACCGAATTGGCGCGGTTTCGGGAAGAACTGTCCACGAGTGGTTCCCCAACAAAGCTGGAGAGGGGCTGAACTTGGGGCAGAGATTGAGAACTATTGAAACAGAAAAAGGAGGTACAAGTTATGAAAAAGTTCATATATTTAGTGCAAAAAAACTGCATTTTTGGCACATTCAACAGCATTGAAATATAAAAAAATAGCTGAGTACTGCAACGAATTATTCATTAACGTCTCACCAATAAAAAGGAAAGGATAATAAAAAAGCAGAATAATAGGGTGAATTTAATTTATTTCAACAACATTATAATTGATCTTTTTCAATGTTATTAACCGCCACTGCGCATGAAAACACTATTCAGTAAATTACTCAAAAATCATGAAATTTAAAGGTTTTTTAAGTGGCTGATAGACTATCCTGGTTTAAAGTTTGCAAATACTAAATTAACTCACCGATTTCTAGCCTGTTGGTCTAAAGCTGTTATAATCGTCGTTGTTGCAGTGGTGATAACTGGTTGATTATGTGCCTGTGGCATCTGGCTTGCATGACTGTTTGTACCTGCACCCGAAGTTGACAAAGTTAGAGCAGTTTGGACGACTGACGTTTCGCCTGCTGGTTTTGATGGAATTAGTGGTGGTGGGCCAACAGTGGATGATTTCTCTACTGAGGGTGGAACAGTCGGTCCTGTCATAGTTTTGGAAGGCAGCAATACAGAGGCTGTGTTTACAGCTGGTATCGCCATTGAGGCTGCTGCTGCAGCATTTTGTGCCAAACGCCTGGCTTCGCTGTTCGCCGTGATAACATAAGTTCCCTCTTCTGACTGTCTCACGGGCGTCAAAAACCCAGTCACAGGATCAACAAGGGCTGTGGGGCTCGGGTCAGTTTCGGAAGCTCCTTTGGTGGCAGAGCCCCCTCCTGCTGCTGTAGCTGTCAACGTAACAGCTGCCCTAACATTGCTCGTTATGGTCGTCGCAACTTTTGGCAGTTCGACCTTCATTACTAACTGCCCCTGCAACGCAGTCGCCGGCACAGCCAGGTTTGTTTTGTCGATAACACTACCTCGGGTAGCAGTAGCAGTGCTACAGGTGACTTCCTGCTGGACAGAAACGCCTTGGCTTTCGTCACTAGCCAACTGCTTATCTCCGCCTGTGGGTGCCAATGCAGGGTCAATGTTGCGCTGCTCGGCCAAAGTCGTGTCAGATGATTTCGAGTCAACATCTTCACTCCTAATTTGCAAGACTTCTTCCTCTGCTGGTCGTTCCTGAGTAGCCTTTTCCTCTTCCGTGATAGGTATGCATTCTGGCATTTGCTTGCCACTGGTCTCTGCCCTGGCTTGGGTGCGTGTGATCCGAAATGTCCTCAATGAAACCGGCTTTGAGCCTTCACTGTTAAGTTCTGAGGAGGTCTTGGTATCAATCATGAATGATTCAGAGCTGCTGGAATTTTCAGTTTGGGGCTCAGTCTTAGATGGTCCTGGTACATCTGGATCTGGTGCCTGAGCAATAATCCCTGACAATGGAACAAGAGGGTTGCCGACTACAGCAGCCTCCTCGGCTCTTGCCCTACTCCTGGTTCTTCGCGTCTGGGTCGACGATTGCATTTCACTTTCTGTCAAAGAAGCATCTTGGGGCAACAGTTGCCGGTTGTGACCTTTGACAACATCTTCAATAGTTTCGTCCACCGTTGTTCTGTTGCTCTTCTCCTGAAGCCTCTGCGATTTACGAGTGGCAGGAGAACGACCAGGAGATGTACCTGTTTGAGGATGATCACTGGACCCAGAGCTACTTGCGTTACCACCGTCATTGTTCGAACTTTCGCTATGAGTATCTTCAACCTTGGATGGGAGGCAAGAAAAACAATTTTTGTAAAGTAAGGAAATTTTCCAAGAAATGCAAGGATGAGGGTATCTTCAACATAATTCTGGTCCCTAGATTACTTATGAATTCTTTAAAGTAAGTTATGCAGGATTCCGAATGTTCTTTGCTGCATTTCGCATTAACCTTGAACAGTGATTACCAAATTGTTATGACCCATACACAGATAAATAACCAATAACTAAGAATTTATTATTCTCAAATTCCCCACACGATAATTTTAAATTATCAATTAAAATTTGTAATTTGATTCTAAAATCCAAGATCTACTAAACTAATTGACACATGAAACAGAAGAAAATGTGTTGGTAAAGAAAAAAATGAAGGTCTGGAAATTTTAAAAATGTGAACGTCACAATTCCTAATTATTTCCTTTCATTATAAGCAGGGGAAAAAATGCCAAAATTGTTTAATTTGATCCCTAAAACTACAAGCAATCTTCGAATATTACCTTCCTAAAAAATGGACCACAGTACACCAACTTAATGCACTAAAATAATAATAAACAATGAAAAGAGTTCATCAAGCATGTACAGATATGGATTTCTCACCTTGGGTTCAGGAAACCGTAGTGGTGGCTCCTCCCTGGTCTCTACTTTTGGAACTCGTTCATGACTGTCTTTGTGTGGTGACTTAATGGTTAGTATGAGCCTTGGCCTACTACGTTCCACAGTAGCACTATCTTTCTCTTCTTTGCCATGATGGTCACTGCTGCAGGTTGAGATGAGACTCACAGTGGCAGCAGCTGCCGTGGCAACATTAGAATGCGCTTCACTATCATGCGAGGTTTCAGTCACAGATTTCTTCTCCTCGTGTTTTGTCGGAAGCTCCAGAAATTTACCCTCATCTTTTCTTAACTTTCTGTTCTCAAATTCTACAATGTCATCGTCGTCTTCATCTTGAAACTCAAAAATGTCGAATGGACTCTTCATTTCCTTGGAGTTTCTGTAGCTGGGCTGCACTCTGCTTTCATGATAACCACCGGCTCTGACGTCTGGTTTTGGCCTGAGCTCTCTTGTGTGATGTTCCTCAGACTCCTCTTTAGCATGCTCACACTTGTCATATGACGAATCCAGCATGGCAAAGGCGTCAGCTTTTTTCTTGCGGCCCCTTCTTCCTTTCTTGGGTTCTTCAGGCTTCACTAGCTCAACATGCTTGTCCAAATGTTTGGATATTACGACTGGCAACGTCTTTTTCTCCTCCTTGACAAATTGTTCATCGTCTTGGTTCTTCGCAACATGTATCACAACAGGTGGATCAAAGGCATTAGGCACTGGCAGTGCTGTAAGCTCTTCGATGGTTGGCTTGATTTTCTGGATTTCTTCGATAGTTGGCTTGATTTTCTGGATTTCTTCAATAGTTGGCTTGACTTTTTGGATTTCTTCAATGGTTGGCTTAATTTTCTGGATTTCTTCAATGGTTGGCTTGATTTTCTGGATTTCTTCAACGGTTGGCTTGATTTTCTGGATTTCTTCAACGGTTGGCTTGATTTTCTGGATTTCTTCAATGGTTGGCTTAATTTTCTGGATTTCTTCAAATGGTTCAGGTGGAGTAACTTTCTGTGTTTCTGATTCTAGTTCCGGTTCCTGTATTCCTGGGAGCATGGCAGGCAAATGCATTTTTTTCTCCTGTGGTGCAGGGGAAGCTAGTGCAATGGGCTCTGTTACCTTTTCTCCTAGAACCTTCATAGGATCATTTTCCACCAGTTCTTCGATCTGGTTTGGCAATGATTCCACATTGTTGTCTTGTCGTTCACTGCAGATCTTCGTTGGTTCCAAGGGAGCAGCTATTTGTGGCAAAGTCTCTTCATATACGGGCGCCGGAGCTTCAAAATCGGTCATTGAGTCTAAGAAATTGTAATGTCCTCGCCTTGCCCTTTCGGCTGACATTGGGCGCCCTCTCTTACCACCACTGTGGCGAGGCGGCGTGACTGCAGCTGGCACATCTGCAGGCGTGGTTGTCATCTCCATAGTTTTGTATCCCGAGCCAGGCTCAGAGTACTTTCTGGTTTTGCTACGTCGCCCCCTGCGAGGCTTCTCCGTGTGCCCAAGTGTTTCCATGGTGGGCTGCGGTGAAGGTACATCCGATGACACATTTTCAGGTTTCAAAACAGGCATTTCATGAGCTCTCTCCACGGGACTTTCTTCAACTTCGATTTCGGGCGTCGGTGGCTTTGGTTCACTCTCTTTGGAAATGGAGAGCATTGGCGACATCGATGATGGTGGTTCAGGAATAGGAGCATCATCGTTTGACTTCGGTAGAGGCACATCCAACCTTGGCAATTCATCGGTCACATCACCCAGCAGCGTGGGATGCGCTTCAGATATATCCGGTGGTGGAGGACTTTCTAATCTCAAAGGTAGCTGATGCTGCACTTGTTCTTGTTGTTCCTGCTCTTCTTCCTCGATTTTACTCTCAGGTGTTGGTGGCGGGTGCTCATCAATGATGAGTTGGTCCGGCTCAGAAGATGGAGTCATTCTGGTTTCCAAGTCTGGCTCCTGCTCCTTGCCGTAGGTCTCATCAAAGGGACCTGTTTCCATTATTGGCAAGGAGCGCAACGAAGGAGGTGATGACAAGATGGGGTTGGGGTCAGACATGGGAATTTCAGGCTTTTCATCATACATTTCATTCAGGTCTTTACCAGTTGCATTGAGAATCTCCAAGTCAAAGAGCGACTCATCATCCTGGTTTTCAGGAATGCTCTTAGGCTCCTCGCAGGGCTCCATTTTGTCCTCCTGCTCCTCGATGAGAGGCGAGTGACCCGTATCAAAGCATTCTCCACCAAATGTCTCCCCCAGGAGTGCCTTCACAGCATCCTCTGTCTCTTCCTGTGAGATTGTCATTCCCTTGTCATCCACTAAATCCAGGTGATCGGGTTCGCATTTCTCCACAGTGTGCATTTGCAGTGGCTCCATATGTTCTAAGTGTTTGGCGCTTTCGATAAGCTCGGGAATCAAGTGATTAACCTGCTGAAAATAATGCAAAAAATGAAGGAAAGAGAAGAATATAATACTGCTGTGGGATATTCCCAATGTTAAGATACTTTTTCCAATCTTAAAACATTTAAAAGCCATTTTTCACATTGCAAAAAAACCCTTACCTACGAAAATGTTTAAATATAAAAAGGAACAAAAACAGCCACAATTTAAATAAAGACATAACATTAATATGAACGGATAATATGATAGGAAAAATTCAGTAAACTCACCATAGGCGGCGACTTGATCCGCTCAATGGGTGGAGAAATTACAGTCGCCTCCGTCTTGATGGGCGTCGGGGCAACGTCCTCTTGCTGCAGAAGGGATGGTAGCTCCGGCAGTGGTAATTCAGCGATCTCAGTCTTTGGACTCTCGAACTTGAGTGATTCAAACTGCGGGCTCTGCTGGAAAATGGCGTCAGTGCTGTCTGTTTCAGGGATGGCAAGAACAACAGGTTCTTCCTCTTCTATGGGGCTGCTTGCTAAGACAGGTTCCTCTTTGATGGGAACCTTACCCTTTTTGGGCCGATCTTCCTTGGACTTTTTGCGCTTTTTCCGCCTTCGCTTGCACTTGGCATCAATGTCTGTGCTGGTATCCTTTATTTCTCCAAAGCAAGCAAAGTTCTCCACGTTTTCGGGCAAGTCAGACGATCCTTCCTCCTTGAAGTCAAACACGTCATAAGCGCTGGCCACACTCTTGTTCTTTGACTTGACCTTGCCTTGACTGCCCCCAATGCCTCGTGAATCGTTTCTTTGTTTCACCTCCAAGTTTGCCTCGCTTCCATACCCATGGTTAGGCGTGGTGGGCGCTGATGAGTCCACGCCATGTGGGTCACTACCAACCAAGCCTTCGTGATTTTCGCGGTTTTCAGCCCTCATTGCCTCATCCCTAGCCGCTTTCTCGTCAAGGCATTGAATCCACTTGACAGCTTCCTCCAGCTGGGAGTATTTGTTCTGGCTGCCGAAATCATTATGCACGTCATGCTCAGACATACCAATCGTGCAATAGTGTCCTTTGGACTCAATGACGTTTCTTTCTCTCTGCTTGTTGGCAGTAACAATCGCATCTTTGGCCTTTTCCCCCTCTGATTTAAATTTTCGTTTCTTGTCTTTTAACTTATCCTTCTTGTTCTTCCGTCGTTTCTCTTCTTTTTTTGAAAGGATTTCCGCATCTATGTTGGTGTAGAAGGCAAAAGGGTTAGTTTCCACTGTATCACGGAAAATTGATTCCTCTTTTGGGGGCAGGACAGGGGACATGGAAGCTGGGAAAGGATCCTGAATGGCGTTACTGGAATCCAGCCAAGAATCCCCATCTTTAGACTTGGGCTCAGGTGAATCCTTGCCGGTCATCTTTTCTTCATCAGTTGAATGGTGAAACCGGTCCAGATGTCGTTCCTGGATATCTTCATCAGATTTGCCAGCAACAAAATCGGATTCCTTTAGTTCTTTCATTTCCCCATCCTTCCACTCTGGGGTCATAGGAGTCTGGCTGTCAGATGTGTGAATTTCAACTACTGCTGTAGCTTTATTAGCTTCCCTGTTGACCGAGTGGGATGATACCTTGGAAAACGCTGAATCACCACCAGGTTTACCCTTGGACTTCTCACTGCTTTTATCCTTCTTCGAAGTCTTGTTCTTCTTCTTCTTGATAACCGGTTGCTCCTCCAAAATGGGCACTTCATCATCAGATGAATCCAACCTAAGATGCTTTGTAACATGCTCTTTCTTTTTCTTCTCTTTCTTGATGGATTTCAAAGCAGACGATGCGGACTTCTGGCTTTTAGGAGGGGCAGCAGCAGCGTCCATGTCCAGGCATGCCTCACGGTGCTCCTTCAGAGAAGCTGCATTGAGCAAAGGAAGTGGGTTGGAGGAATGAGCCGATCTCTTGAAACTGACTGGGACGTCTGAATCTGACGAGTTGTCCTCAAGGCAGAGTGTTTTCAGGTTTTTCATCTCACTGATTTTATTCGATGGGTGAATTTTAGCTCTATTAGACTCTACATCCGAATGGTCATTGACTTCAAGTTTGGGCATCTTTTTCTTCGGGGTCCTCGGCTTATCCTTTTCCAGCTTTTTCCTGCCTTTGGACTTCTGCTTTTTGCCAGACGTCTGGTCCATGACAGGGCTCGAGTGTGGCCTATTTACTGTAGGTATGCGCAGCTCACTATCTGAGCTATCAATGTCTGACCGGTTTCTAACATTGTGATTGCGGCTCTCAGCCGTCTTAGATTTTTCCTTACGAGAAGTCACAGGCGTTGGTTGAAAGCAATCTGTGTCTTTGGAAAACTCATTAAATAGCTCATTGTCACTATCATCAAAGTGCATTGACGCATGTCTTGAGGCATTGTTTTGTCTCCGGTGATGATGGCTCTTTTTTCCGGACTTCCTGTCTTCCTTGAAGAAATCATCATCTGAAGAAGAGCTCTCAATGACGAGCTTGCGCTTTTTAGCCTGTTTCCCTTTAGACGAGGATGTCTTGGATTCAGAGGTCTCCGTTGAATGGCAACTTCCCCCATCATCTGATCTATCACTGTCGTACTCCACAGACGTTGATTTTGACTTCTCCTCTCGCTTCGCACGACTCTGTTTCAGTGCGCTGAACTTTTCTCGCACTGTCTCCAATTCTTTCTCTTTTTCCTTGGCCTTTTCATTCTGGCTTGACCGGGCTTTCACTTTGTCATACATGGAAAAGTACACTGGCTCATCATCAATGAAGCTGAACAGACTCTCTAGCTGCTTCTTTTCTGCCTTGGCCGCATCACTCTTGGCTTTGTCAGCAGCACTGCTATTGCTACTTTTCTTATCTTTCGACTTTTCCTTTTGTTTTTCACCTCCATCGCGGTCTGTGTCTTTATCTTTTGTCTTCTCCTTGCTCTTATCTTTGTCCTTATCTTTGTCCCTGTCTTTCTCTCTGTCCTTGTCCTTCTCTCTTTCCTTGTCTTTATCTTTGTCTTTGTCTTTTTCTTTGTCTTTCTCCTTTTCTTTGTCTTTGTCCTTGTCCTTTTCCTTGTCTTTTTCCTTTTCTTTTCCCTCCTTGTTTTTCTTTTTCTGATCTTTACTTCCCTTTTTTTCCAACTCTTTGGCTTTAAGCTCACACTCAGACTTCACCTTGCTTTTTATGTGATCGCCTCCAGTCTCTTTGCCAATTGTCTTGCACCTTTTCTCGTCCTTCTGTTTATTTCCAGGGCATTTTCCTTTCTCCTTTTCGTGGTCATCGCAGCCTTTCGTTTCACTGCTGGAACACTTTCTTTCTTCTTTTTTCTCCATGTTAGTCTTGCTGGTGGATTTGGAGAGCATTGGTATTGAGGATGAAGTAGGAGATTTAGTTGACTTTTTAGTAGACATTGTCGAGCTGCTATGGTTGGGATTTAACTTCTTACTCCTGTCCTCGCTGGATGAGCTACTAATAAGCTTCGGCCTTTTCAGATCTGGTTCTACAGTTTTGGAGTCAGATTTTGATTTGGAACTATCTCTTTCAGCTTTCTGTTCCGTTTTCTCAGATTTCCCCGATTTGCCAGACTCAGATTCCATGCTGTCCGTGGAGGTAACCCTTCTCTTATTCGAAGCACATGTCTGCGGTTGACTTTCCTTCCTTACCGAATGCTGGTCTTTGGTAACTGCTGTTTGAGATGGTTCCTTCTTAACAACAACATCTTTGTAGCTTCCAACTGAAGTCGAATCCTTCCGACCCAAAGAGGGTTCTTTGGAAAAGCTATCCTTTTTTGGAATTCCGTCTTTTGGGTTTGATAACGGGGATGCTGTTGTCAAGGCCAGCAGTGGCACATGCTCTTTCTTGTTGGAGTGTTGAAAATTGAAATCCTTAGCATTAGACAGAGAGTCCTTTCGTGAAATACTGATTTCCTTGGATTGTGGGCTGATCCCCTTGTGCGCATCATCTTTTTTTGGCTGCTCTTTGCAAGTAGTTTCCCGGATAAACGGTGGTTCCTTTTTCACTCCCTGGTGTTCCTTAGATGCTTCCCTCGGATCTCTTTTGACAAGAATCCCTGTGATTTCCTTTTTTGGAACGTTCTGTGGAGCAAGATTTGTCTGCGGGCATTCCTTCTTTTGAGCAGCATTCAGGACCACACACGCTGGAGATGACAGTCCCAAAGTGGGATTACAAGATTGCGGCGTAGACGGTTTTCCGCCACCAGAAGATGAACCGGAGGCACAGCTAGAATTTCCTCCACTTTCCTTTTTTAAGCATGACATCTTCGGTGCGTCCATGCCTTTTCTGTGGGGCGTTGATGACGACATTCCCTTAGGGTTGGTTTCAGCAGAAGTTGACACCGTTCCAGAGGTAGCCAATCGACCGACAAAAGGTGTAGCTGGTAACTGGGTGACGCCGGACGAAAACGAGGGGTTGGGCGTTGGCGAAGTCACATGGCCAGAGCTGAGGATTGGCGTTGTCACTGCCATGGTGGTCAAGACACTAGATGATAATAAAGCAGTGGAATGTACCGTCGAAGAAGGTGATACCGTGGTCAAGCTCCCCGGAGTAGTCAGTGAAGCAGGAAGCGAGGGAAGCTTACACAAAACCGTATTCGGGGACGCTGGTACTCTAGAGGGTGCAGCCTCAGATTGAGGAGGCGGTTGAAGCACAGATGAAAACTCTTTAGCAGCCGCTTTGGTGCGAAAACACCTGTTGGTCTTTGGCACCAAGTCTATGGGTGGCAATTCCTTAGGTTCATACTTCTCGTTGATGTGTTCCAAGCGCTTAGAATCCTGGTCAAAGATGCTGCTCTTGGCTAACAAAGACTTCACAATTTCAGACGGCTCATTCCTCAGCTGTTTGATATCTGTCGGCAGCATGATCGGCCTCCGCTTGATAGTGTACTTCTCATAGTCCACCTTAGTGGTGGTGGCCAAGGTCGTGGCCAGGGGGGTAACTGTGGAAGTGGTCACCCCCGAAGTAGTTGTAGACGATTCAGAGTTGCTGTTGATTCCCGTCGAAGGATGAGCAGATCCAGACCATGCATTGTACTTCTCGTCCAGCATGCGTATCCGCTCCTCCAGGGAAAGACGATTAGGCGAGGCAAGCGGAGAATGTTCCGAATCAGATGAACTTTCCAGTCCCCCTTTGCCGCTGGGTGGCGCCTTCGATAAACTGCTTTTGGGTACCAATTTGTTGGGTGTAATGCAGTCAGATCCTTGGGAAACCAGTAAAGCATCAGACATGCTTACAATTCCAATGGAAGGTGATGCTGGCGTTGTTGTGATTATGGTGGTGGTTGTAGCGGTGGTAGTGGTGGTTGGCATAGTGGCTGGTTCCGTAGCAGCTTCCTTGTGTGGGTTGTGTTGCAATGATGAGCCACCAGGGGATAAGAGTGATGGGGAAGGGGATAATGGCACACTGTGCCTACGGTGAACTGTTGACAGTGGCGGAGGTGGTGGCGGGGATTTGATGCTCCCCGGCTTTGGAGACAACATCTGCTTGGGCGAGTGCTTTGGAGACAGAACGGAATTAGCAAACCTGGGTAAGGGCAACGATAGAGGACACTCTCGATCTCTTTTGGGCTCATCACTCGTACCCTTCCCGTCATGGGGTGACTTTTGGTGGCCATGATGAAGTAAAGATGATCTTAGTCCTTTCGTCGTAGAATACTTTTCGATGGAAGACGCCTCTTCATCAGCGCAAGTCACCTCCACGACGGGTCCGTCCCTCATCTTTCCATGGGAGGAATGAAGATGTGGCTTTGGCAAAGCTGAGTCTTCACTTAGAGAGTGTTTTGCCCGTTTGTTTGCAGCCTCTGCTCCAGATTCGCCATCAATAGAGGGCATGCTGCTATTCCTAAGTCCATCCATCCGCTCCAAGGGTGGCCTCTTAGCCTTTGACTGTGTCTGGATGCGATTTTGCATCTTTCCTAAGTCTGCGGACACAGCCTTCCGCAGCAGTGTCACCTGATCAGCAACCTTTGCATGCTCCAGAGGATTAGAGTCCAGCAAGGGGTTTGCGAGAATATCTTTGGTATCACGACTAATCTCCGAATGTAATGACCTGAGACTTTCCTTCCTTAATTCGGCCATTTTCATGTCACCCAGTCTCGGCCTCTTGTTGGGTGGAAACCGAGCAGCACCACCGAGCTCGTTCAGCATGCCACTCAAAAGCTGCGCCGTTTCATCATCGCACGAACTCGCACTGTCGTCTAGCTGCTCAATTAAGTGCAGTAGATGGACTTTTTCACTTTGCAAATGTTTCAAGTCTTTGTCAGTGGGAGCCGGCTTCGGAATGACTTCTTCAGCCGGCTCGCCACTTTCCACCGGCTCAGTTCTCTTCAATACATCGGCTGACACGGATGGAACACTACCAGCCATTGTACTCACGCTGTCAGACTTGGGTTTATCCCCAACAGGGACCGTAATCAGGCGCGGAATGCGAGATATGCAACTGACGACACTCTGCAACTTGCCACCCTCAGGGAGCCTAGATTGCGGCCTGTGCTCCTTGGTGGAAACTCCATGTTGTCTATCCTCTATGGCAGAAGATAAACTAGGCCGCCGAATTTCTGACACCGGATAGTCCGTGAGATCAGTTTTGGATTCCTCATCCACTGGAGCACTGTGTACCTTTTTAAATCTCGATCTGTTCAATTCCACTTTAGTCCATTGTTTCGTGGAACTCAGTTCCATAGCCACGCTGCAGTTGCCGTCAAAGGAGGATGGCTCCCCCTTGGATAACATTAAGTCTCTGAGATCACTTTTACCCTCGGGAAATTTTCTTTTTACCGAGTCCAAGAGTTCACCATACAGTTCCCTTTCCGGTGAAAGGTCATAGGGGCTCTCCCTGATGGGACTGCCAGTCGGTGTGCCTGGGCTACGTGGCCTAGGAGGCATTTTATCCTTCAGTCTTTTTAAATCTGTCCTTATCAATGGTGGACTGATGCTGCGACTATGATGCCGCGAGTTAGGTGGGCTTTGGCTGTGAAAACTATCCTGGTCACTGACACTACGATGCCTCTGCTTCCGTCGCATTCTGTCCAAGAGTTCATAGTATTTTGCCTTCTTATCTTCAGACCCGTCATCTTCCCGACCACTGTCGTAGCGATCAAAACTACGCTCACCGCGTCTCGTGGGCTCCACGTTTCTCGTGGGGGGCGGGCTAATGCTACACCCATCCCGAAGGCGGTCACGAGGACTCAGGCTACGATCCACTTTTCGCACTGGACTGAAGCTGCGGTCCCTGGTCGACCTGTCTTCACCACTGTAGTCTCGCCTCTCCCGCTGACTGAATCCGTATTCACGTAGCTCCTGCTCATAAGAATCGTCATAGCTGGCACCACTGCCCTGGCTGTAATCATCGTCAGCACTACGGCTAAAAATAGACAAATTGGAATAATTACAACATGTTCAAAAACTTTGAACTCATGGCTCACATATTCAATTTGGCTTTGAATTAATTTTCCATGGCAGCTAATTTATTGCAAGTGAACAATTATAAAACCAAGAGCAAAGGAATATATTATAGACAATAATATGATAACTTTTCTTTTCCCTAATTGCAGGTGATTAAATTACAAGACAATATAACTGATAATGAAAATGACACCAAAAAATTAAATCATTCATCAAACACCAATTCATAAATTGATCTGATTGTACAAAAGCATTATGACGTGTGTGGTCAAATGCTCTGTGCCTGGCCACTGTTATCATTGTATAAGTGTTTTCAAATAAAGTTTACCTGTGTGTCCTGTCAACGTAGTCTTTGTGGTATTCATAGCGGCTAGTGAAGCCTTGTTGTGCCCCTCGACCGCGACTACTGAAATTCCCCCTTTGGGTTCCACGAAAGTTGGCGGGGCGATTTCCTCCTCCTCCTCCACCTCCACCTCCTCCTCCTCCACTTCCTCCTCCTACTACTACTACTCCTGCCCCTGCTCCTGCTCCTGCACCGGCTGCTCCTCTTTGATTGGTTTCAAAGCGGGTGTAACCCCGCCCATGATTTTCATAACCAATCCTGATTTCACGAGTGCTGGGAAAAAAGCCATTTCATGAGATTCAATAAAATACAGCAAAAAAGATTTATTTGTAATTAAAAAAAACCTTTTAAATAATTTTTATTTACCTTTCTTCCCTGGTATCAAAATTCTGCTCCCTTCGGTCCCACGGTCTATCTGTGGGCAATGCCTGGCCAGTCATCTCCATTTTTTCATAGAAAGCCATCTGGCATTCACGACTGGCAAAGTCAATCTATGAAAAAATCAATTAACACTGTTGCAAGTAAACTTTTAAGCTATTTAAATGACTTCAGAATTGCAAAAATAAACAAGCCAAGCCTGTATGGAATTTTTATTTTTAGATTCCACAACTAATATTCAGATGCAATTTAATAATTTGGCAGGGCATATGCTAAAATTAGAACTACAAGAATCCTTGCAATCACGATAAATTGCTAATTTTATAATAAAACCTGATCATTTGATTCGAAGTTTTTTAAATTAATTTTTGCATAGTTGATTACACCTAAAACCACTTTCCTGCACATGTTAGAAAGCAAACACTTACTTGTAGTTTTTTGCCACCCAGAGCTCTCCCCCTCATCTCGGAAACTGCAATTTGGGCGAATTCCATGCGATCATAGAAGATGAGTGCGTGTCCTTTTTCCCTGTCCACGACCGTATAAGAAACTGGACCAAAACGATGAAATTGCCTTGCCAGGAACTTTTCGGTTACTGTATCAGCAATGCCATCCAACCAAACACAAGTTGTAGGCATCGATTTCCCAAAGCCAAGCTAAAACGATTTTTTAAATATGCCGTTCAAATATCGCAGATAAATTAAAATAACCTGCAGCTTATTTTCAAGTATATTTTACCTTGATTCTATTAGCACCCAAGTGCTCACCATCCATTTTTCGCATGGCCTTCACCACGCTGGAAATATCTGAATACTGCACAAAGGCATACGAGGACACGGCTCCCTGCTTCTTAATGTCAATCTCCTACAAATGAAAAGTCACACATTCAGACATGTCAAACATGGCCAGGTTCACAATACTGTCTTCAAATAACTTACAATAATCTCTCCAAACTGCTCAAAATGTTTCCTGAGTTCAGCAGCTGTGATATCTTTTTCCAAATTTCCTATAAAAAGCGTCCGCGTGGCCTTAGGGTGATACTCATCCAGCTCAGCTTCCAAAGGCCTGAATTCATTGTCGTCCACATCCATGCCTTCGTAAAGCGTGACATCTATTTTGCTTCCAAAGAACAGTTTGTCCTTGGAAACCTCCATGGCCTTCTCAACATCCTCCGGCCTGTGACACCCAAACATAGCCAAACACAAATTTAACAATGAGAAAGCACGAAAACTAGAGGGAATAATAAAGAGACTGCAGAAAATACTCACTTTTTAAAGCAGACGACAGCATAGCGATCCGTACCCTGGCCAATCACCTTGACCATTGTAACCTTCCCATGTTTTTTGTACTCGTGAAACAGGCCGTCTTTTAAGCTCGTGTCTATAGAGAAATGCACAACATGGTAGTTTTTATTTTACTGTAACAATGTCCCATATCATGAAGACTGAAGAAATATTATGCAACAAAATTCAAAACTCACCACTAGACCTTACTGGAAGGTTTCGAACGCATATTCCCAGATGCCTCTTATCGTCCTTGTCACATGTCATGGAATCCATGGAGTTGGAATTGTTGTAAGAAGGAATCCCCATTGAAGAGCATGTGTTTGCAGGTAACGGTGTTGAAACCGTCGATTGCAGCTGTGGAACTGGTGTACTGGCAATGCTAGATGGTTTGTCCGAACCCCTTCCAGCTTTGCCACTACTCCAACTGCTAATTTAAGAATAATGAGAGAACATCGCTTCCAAGTAAGAAAAATATAACGAAAAATGCTTTGAAATTTTAATGGAAACCTAAAATTGGGAAGCGTTTTTATACCTAGGCGATCTCGATCTAGATTTTGACCTGGACTCTGACTGAGACTGACTTTGGCTGGTCGCACTGCTGCTGCTGCTACTTCTGGAACCCGTACTGGAACTAGATGACCTGGAGCCACTAGAACTTTGTGTTCCAGACCTAGTTTCAGACCCAGACTGTGAACATGACCTAAGCAACGATATTTAATGCAATTATAATTAACCATTCAGTAAATTAAGGGATACTAATGCCTACGTTATTTGCAGTGTGGAAAAAATTTTGGCTTTGATTTTTAGTAAATTAAGCTCTTAGCTTATTAGCTCTTATAACATGTCTAGAAATCAAGCAATAGATTTCTATAGGCAGCAGAAACTCATCACTGAACTAGGGAAAAGAGCACATCAATATACTTGAAATTCACAAGACAGGCTCTTGTGTTTATTCAGAATTCAAAGGTCATGCATGCAGTACTTCCCAGAATTCCTATTGCCGTAAGATCAGACAGATTAAAAAGTATAGCAGGGTTCCCCAAAAAATTTCATTTTCAACTTCCCTGACTTTTCCAGGTTTTAAAAAAATTCCCTGACCAATGATAATGTCAAACAGTGACATATTTTCCAAAATCGACACGCAAAAGATTTTTCTAAATTTACTAATAAAATTTTGAAAATTAAAATAAAAAAATTAAAAAAAAAAAATTTGCATGAATAAATTTTGAAAAATTGACAATTTTGTATTCGGAAAATGTAGAAAGTCTTTCAAATTTGTACTCGGAAAACGTGGATAATTTTGCAAATCTGTCCTCAGAAACTGTAGCATTTGTAATGGGGAAATGTAAAAATGTCCCTGACTTTTTCGAAATAAGTCATTCTTCCCTGACTTCTCCCTGGCTTTCCAGACATTTTCAAGTTCCCGGAATTTTTCAGATTTTCCAGGTCTGTGGGAACCCTGTATAGGCATCAATATCACTAATACCAGCTTTCTCACAAAGAAACTTCAATTGCGGTCCTAGAAAATGCAATGTCCAATGACTTGACTAAGTCGTTCAAGGATGGTGAGAACCAGCCCAGTTCAAAGCTTCGTTTTTAGTGTATACAGAGTGCTTACTCCGTATTAGCTTTTTCAAGAAGTATTTCCCCGTTTCCCACGCCAATTCCCAAACACACACTTATGCATGTAAAGTACATGTACAGTATCGCACCTATTCTGCCTGGTTTTTGTCCTGCCTGGTGATGACCTCCTGGATAACCTTCCTGAAGAGCTGTCCCTGTCTTCCCCATACTGTTCCGCCTGCGGATACCTCTGCTGATCAAAATGTTGCCTGGCATTATGACTTCGAAAATGGGTTTGTTGTCTGCAAGGAGATAACAAGATCATTAGCATTTGCAGTCATGTCTTGCAATTCGAAGAATGAATCAATTGAAGAGGCCGTGAAAAAATCTTAGATAGTGTAACAATGAAATTTCGTCATTTTAAATAACATTATTTTATGAAAAACAAATGGAAAATTTGCTTTTTACAGAAGGTAAATAGTGGAGGATTGGGAAAAATCTCATTCTAGTTGCTTTATTGGTAGTTGCAGCACTGCGCAGAAGCAAATTTCCCTTCCCCTCAAACATTTGTTTGAATTAAATTTCTTCTAGTTGGTAGAAGATTTTCATCAACATTCACTAACAATTAAACGCCGTAAAATATCGCAACCATAAAAATTTGTATTTACAAACATGGCATATTACAGTGTTTTGTAAATAAAACAAACATTTTTATGGTTGCGGTACATTACGGCGCTTAATTGTAAGTTCAATTCCAACCACTTGATGATAGAAGATGAAGAACAACATTCACCCGTAAGATTTATCCAATTTACTGTATGTCTCAAAATTTACACGTTCAAGATGTTAACGTCAAACCCCCTAATTCGGACAACATGTGACGGCTCTGGCCAAGGGATTAGCAGATTGATTCTTTATGAATGTAAAAAGTTGAAACCCGTTGTATTAGTTGAATCGGCTCTTATGACGGCTCCTAAAGAAGCCCTGATAAATCCAACTGAAAAATAACCTAATCCTATTGATGTTTTTTATTCCTAAAGAAATCTTTAAAAATAAACACGCGGTTGTGACGGGGAAAAGTAGGCCACGGTTATTGCCGGGGATTCGTGTAAATTCAAGAGTCTCGTCCGATGCTTTTTAAATGCACGGTGCGTTGGACTTCAGCAGCCGAAATAGGATTTCATCAATAGTGCAAAGAAATGATGACAACAGAGGGTTGAGGTCCTGGTCATGCAACCACTCATAACGAGCTCCTTCGTGCAAAGGGCAGTGCAAATGGATTGAATTACTGGTAAACAGATATGCCAATCGTTCTACAAAAAAAATAGATTATGGATAAAGCTGGGCAACATGAGTTTTCAAAAGTCTCTCCCAACTATTTGCGAAACCATGTGAACCGAAATGCTATAATAAATCTGTTTGATGCCAATATGGCAAAATTTGTTTCCACCAACATGAGAAGCAACTTTAGGGTTAGAGATATGTTCCTAAGCAACTTTCAAATAAATGGGACCTCGAAGTATTAAAAAAAAACTTATTTTTGTTGTTACGCTTTTTTTTTTGGTCACTCATTTATTTCCCAAGATATCTCTGACCATAATTGATGGCTAATTATTTCAACTCTGCAGCTCTGTTTTAAGGAAAAGGCTGGAGGAATTCCATGGCAATAATCCACGTAATCAACGGGTTTCCATCCATGATCGACTGCTCGCCGACCACGGAATGGATGTTCGAGTGGTCAGAAACGTCACGAAACGACTAAAATGGTCATGACGAATGGAGTTTAATAAAAAAGGCAAAAAGCACGAACAATACACGCGCCATTAGCCACGCTGGGCACATCCGACTATTGTAGGGCGTGTACTGGCCTGTACCGCGCCAATTATCGTCGTTTTTATTGCAAAAGCAACGCCACCATCGTGCCATTGTATTGTGTCAGGTCATTTACGTCGAAAAATCTGTTGTTACAAACTGCCAGGTGCAAATTTATGCAAAATTCAACCAGGCGAGGTTACTGGATCGTCGACGCCTCGATTTTCAGCCAAAAAACATCGAAAATGAAATATTGGTGGGTGCTCAGTCTCGTACACGAATTGGCAGATGGGTAAACCGTAATTAAATTGCGCGACATAAAAGCGTGGCTCATCCAGTCTTCTTGTAGTATTTGTTCATTTTTTTGCGTCAAACGCAGCTTCTCAAAACAGCTACAGTAGCTTCTCATATTAGCCTATTATTAGGGGCAATCAGACAGAGGCTTTACGAATGGCACTTTTGCAGCCGTGGGGGTCACGTGTGCAAATATCGAAGCGCTAAGCCTATTTGGTTTGAAAAGTCACTCAAGGTTATCGCTGTTTTAAACCAATGGATGCATTCGATCATAAAGCCACTGCCCGAGTACCCCTAAAAATGTAGCAGCGTCGCATTCGCACGTGACGTACTCATACTATACAGTGTGCACGCCAATGTTGAAGCCTTCTCGACAATTCTCTCGGCCATCTTCAAAACCTTTATTTTTAGTTTTTAATGTAGGCCTACATTTGGCTTGCATTCTATTGAGAAATGGTCCAAACCTGCCCGGTTTTCTAGTTAACAAATGTCCGTGATAGAGACGGGTTCGTCCCACCGAAGTCACCCAGTGGAGGCCAACATAAATTTCCAGTCTACGGTACATTTATTACGTCCATTTTTCGAACGTGGTGCACTTGGCATCATGACACGAGAGAAATCTCCCCAGCCAAAATTCGACGTTTCGCCATGGACAGAGTCACCTTGGCAACGTCTTGAACTCGGGTAGGTCACGGTAAGTGCTCGCCAAATAAAAAAATGACTTTGGAGCGGTCCGGAACGTCTTTCACTAAATTAACACTGTCATCTTGATTGGCAAATCAATGGAAGAATATCTGGCTACTTTTTAAGGTTTTCAATGGGCAATGCACACGTGACCTCGGCGCTGATGCTTTCTTATTCAAATTGTAAATGAAGAAGAATGATTCAGACTGAATGCAATCAATACCACTGCTGCTTTTAGTAGTGAGAAAGAGAAAAGGCAACGAATGACTCACGAATATCAAACCGTGAATGGCAGAACCTTGAAGGAAGAGAAATTGCCACTTAAATTTATACTTTAATCAAAGATCTGATGAAACAGACTCCTGGAAAATACTCCAGCAGTTGATGCCATTTAGTTGCAAGGAAGGAATCTCGCAACTAGCAGTTGCGCAAAGGCCCGCCCAGGTGGCGCGAAGACTACTTGCGAGGAAGCACGACCAAAGTGCAAACTCTTCCATAATTTATACTTCTTATCTGATAACATATCATAAAAAGCTTGGAATTGTTAATTGATAAACTACTTAAAAGAGCTTATTTAAATATGGGGCCCAAAAAATGTAAATCGTTTTTCTTTCTCATCCAATTAATCGGTAACGCAGTCTGACATGACAACTTCTCACTTCCTGCATTTTGGAATCAATTAGGCGTATAGCTTTATGCATGTCATTGCGTCTCCTTGGCCTGTCACCATGGTTCCCAAAAGCAGGAAATGAAATTCACAACCAAAATGCCGAAATATCTTCAAGTTTATCCCATCCAACGTACAATTAGATGTATCTTTGCATCGTTTCTATCATGCGCCATCTATGATGTATTTCACGCAACTGCTATAGTACATAGCGCGCAGGATACGTAATATCAGTATGGTCACTCGATGCCTTGTTTTAACACGTTTCAGTTAAAAATATTAAAATGTAAATTCCCAGTATGCGTAATACGATACAGTCGATATCGTAGGCTATCCTAGGGTTTTTATTTTAATCCGCGGCCACCGTGCCACGTCCAGCGCTGCAGTCGTTTTTTCATGAGAACATCAAAGGTGCTGCCGACATAGTGATACATGTATTATGAATACTATTTTACTATTATAAAAGTTCACAACAGAGAATTTTCCAAGAGGAGGGGGCTGCTTAAAAGTAAGTTGTTACAATAAACGCACTATTTTTGTTTTAAAAAATCAGGAGCTGAGATAAGATAGAGATGACGCGCGAATAACGATGCAGTGTAATTCGGTGTTGTTGGGTATTGATTCGTTGACTTGTTTACGGTACCAGAAATATCCGGTTTTATTTTTTTCTTCCTGTGTTTGACAAAGTGCTCGAAACCGGGCAACGCAAACGCAGGCACTTACTTGCACGTTGGCTCCAAAGTGCTTTAATTGTGTTCGTACCTAGGCAACGGCCGGTTCTAAGCCCAACAAAACAAAATCTGAGGTTTTTGTGGGGCAAACGGAGGACGAGGGTAACAAATTTGTTATTCCGAAAATACGCAACCAGACGAACGTTAATTAACAACGAAAATGCCAAAATAAAATAATCTAATCCTTCGATAATCCCTATCAGGGTGGCAACAAAATTTTCATTTTCAATTTCCCTGACTAAAATCCAAAATTCCCTGACCAAAACTTACTCGT
>JAQGAO010000625.1:0-31657 GCA_034697705.1 Ommatoiulus sabulosus | reverse complement strand
ACTTTGCCTGACTTTTTCAGTTTTGCCTGATTTTGCCTGACTTTGCCTGACTTCGCAGGTCAGTGGCAACCCTGTATCTATAAGAGTAGTCTAGTACATGTTTCTGATTTCTATCCTGAATTTTGTAAAGGCATACATGCATGTGTGGTTCTACAACATTTCAGATTCTCCAGTTTTTTTCGGAAACAAAATTCTACGCCAGCTTTTCTCACACAGCACAAACTTACAAAAACATGCGTGAACCTTTAGTTTCCAGATCTGAAACACCGCAGAAGACATCAGTTCACGCAGCATTTCAAAAACGTTTCCTCGAAGCTCCAAGGAGGATAAGGATTAAAGGTTTCTGGCTCGCTGGTGACAATGCAGGCACCACCCACATAAGTCAGGCAAACAATCAAGACCTCCCGAAGAAACCGAGAAAGATATTACACCAGCAGGAAGGTCACAGCGATATACTTTTAATAAATCCAAATGCTTTCTTGGCCCCTGGGGTGCATTGATCTCACCAGCCAATATTCAAAAAGTTCCGGCTCCATTGTCCACGAGCCAGTACTTCAGCGAGATGGTGACCAGGCCCGGACCACGAGCGCACCACCTACATTTCAGATCATTGAAAAGATTTTCCAACAAAGCTAAGGCAGGGATATAAATTAAATAAGCCGAAAAAAAACTGGATTCCTTGACCCGAAAGGATTTCATTGGTTCCCGACTCAATCCCACTTCAGTTTAGTGCACCCAGACAATTTCCTCGCCGAACGCCAGGTCAGATATGAATCATTTGTGATGATTCAATCCGATTTCAATCGTTTTAGTTTATGAGTGGTTCACGATTTATTTACTCGAACTGCTCGAGAAAACAGATAAGAAATTTGCCTAACTAAGGTTGCATTAGCAGTTTTACTGAATGGAAAGAGGTGTAGGTGGGCATCTTTCAGACAAGTACACGTTAATTAATTTAGGTGAGCTAATTAGACAGCAGGCTCGATCTACTTCGTTACAATCGGAACTGTATAATTACTATATTTGTAAAGCAAACAAAAACGCCAATTAGTATTCTTTTATCACGCAAATCGAGAGTTCACTATACCCGGTTACCAAATTAACGACAAGAACACGTTGTCATGCACCGGCGAATTTCCATAAATTTGGTTTCAGCATTTAATCGACGATTAAATATAGCGGCTCGTGAGAAATTCATAGGGAAATATAGGAAAAAAAATTTAGTAAATCATTAAAATATTTTCCTATATATTTTTTCCTATAAAGAAATATATACAGTATATAAATTGGAATGTACAAAATATGGCCGCCTTTAAAGCAATTTCAGAGAGTGGCTACGGTTATTTAGTCACACTTTGACACTCTTTGATTTCAACCAATTTCGATCAAAGCTACTTGAAAAACTAAGATATTTTGCAAATTAATGCCGATAAGCTAATATGATTATTATCAGATCGGTATTATCATGTTTATCTATAAAGTAGCACAGCGGACTTCAGGTATGACCACTATAGGTGAACTAACATGTGGCATTAATCAATGCAATGCCTATAACTTAGCCACCAAAATTCAGCTAATGGAAACGAATTTCATTGATGCATTGATGCATTGATAACACTGATGTTATCATTTTGATTTTTAGAATTTTAAAAAAAGTTGTACATATAAATTGATTTAATTTTTTTTTAAAGAAATTGTTAGGGATCGTAAACAGGATTTTTGTTGGACGAATGGTTATTTTTTAGGTTCTTTTATTTTAAAACGTAGATTATATTTGTATGAAGAAGGGAGTAACAATATAAATTTTTAAAAAAAACGAGATATCTGTTGAAATACTGTGGTTATACTCTCCAAAGAATCGCACGCAATTAAAGCTTAGAAAACAACTGTTGATTTAAGAGTTCATGTGACGTGATTAAATCTTACCGGTTATTTACTAAAATCAAATTCAAAAGTCATAAATCTGGCAGAAAAATGAATAAATCAATGGTGGGAACTGCATAGCAATATCATGTTATTCACAAATTGGGATTTACGTGTAAAAGCGCGAGTTCAACGAAGCGTTACTCTTATCCAAACTTTGGCGTCTTGAAGCACACAAAACTGTCAAGTCTGCCATGAATTTGGCATATCATAACTTCACACAATTGATTTAAACAGTATTACTTTTACCACCTTTAGGCTGTAAGCTAAGCCCAGATTAAGCTGTCACCAATAAAGCAAATTTATTTCAGCGCCTCGAAGTTTACTCGCCTGTCTGATCCCAATTATCGTGGAGACAGTGTGGCCAAACACGTGACAAATATCATGCGTCTGAAATCATGACGTGTGGGGGCGGCTTTCCATTAATAAACCAGAATTGAACTTTCATTCCATCCCACACCATTCCAATGCCCTATTTCTGCAATTAACTTCAATAAATGATTTGACAGCAAAGTTCCACCCACCATCGTGTGTTATCTGACAACATGGCGAACACGAATTTTTCCTCCAAACAACTTTTGCAATTTGCAAGCATTTGCATAACTGAGTCCGTCATGCAGCATTAAATCAAATGCCATCAACTGCTGGTCCATCCATAAGCAATTTGATGAGCAATAATTATTACAATGCGGTGATGTTTATTTACTCAAAGGCATTCTATAGTCTATAATTTCATCAAAAATCAAATTTCCAAGATCGTGTAGCAACAACTTTTAAAGTGGATCTACCGGAATTTTTAAAAAAGAAAATTTTAAGCCACAAAACTTCGGGCGCGTCATTTGATTATCTTTTATCTAGATTATCTGTGTTCGGTTGTTTTAAGGTTTCAACTTTGTGCAGAAAAAAGTCAAGGGACCAAAACTATATATCAGTTGTTTTTTTCCGTCTGTGCGAACAGCAATGTTCTCAGGGAATTAAAAAAAGCCCACGCTTTAGTTGTCTGAAACTTGTTGAAAATGTTGAATTTACTTCAGCCTCCCCTTAAGGGGAAGATTAACCCCAAATAGCCAATTTGGAAAGTTGGTTTTGCAAAGTGTAATCCTCATATCGATATTTTTTTTGCTCAAAAGTAGTAGTTTTTCCCATGTCCTATTGAGCTCAATTTGTAGATAGTAAAAAATCTTTTTTTTTGATGAAAGGACATGCTGTAGTTCAGTCTGGAAATCATGAGTTCAGTATTTCACTATTCAAATTTAGCAAGTGACAAGGTTGCAAAGATGTGGGGAGATCATCTCGCCATTATTCGATATTACATCACTTCGGATGCTTTTTTTGCAGATTAAAACTTCCAAGTTTAATCGTTTTTGAAAACCTGCATGCGTTCATTGCACAACTCTGAACAGTTGCAGAAGAAACGCTGTAGAAATCCTCACCACATTTTTGAGTCAGGTCAAAGAGATGAAACTGCATTCGCTCACCCCTTTTTCCCAAGCACCTACAAGAAAGGAAGGAAGCAGCCATTTTGGCTGATCATAATAAACAAATTTGGCCAAAAATGACCGCACCTGTGTCCTGCTCCAACCTTCTTAATTAAGGCGCAACATTACAGCGACATTAATGCGCCTCAAAGTAAGACAGAGCTGTAAACCCGGTATCAAGTGCATCATGCCAGGGTGGGATCTTCCTATAAAGAAACTCAAACAGCATTTAAATGACTGTTAAGTGTTTGAGTTTCCCCAGAACAAATGAAAGCATCGAGTCCTGCGAAATACATAGCATTTAAAGTGCAAACGACTCCGTTTAAAAGTTACCAGAGATCAGATCTTAAAACTGCTCATTGACACTTTACACGCATAAATGCCTGTTTCCGAGATGACATTGTGACAATGTCGCGTCCCCTGCCAAATTCCCCAAGAGCCGTGGATAATTCACACGGGGATGAATTCAGGTCACCGAGTGGCCTCCCAAAACTGTATGGGCGCACTGGTGCGTGCCTGTATATCGAAGATGCAAATTAGTCAAATGCAAATTCTTCAGCTATCTGGGTAATTTGGAAATTATTGGCGTTGAAATCGGTAGCTGCCGAGCAAACAGCCTCCCCAATCGCCACCATCAACACGAACAAATTTGTCGAGTTTGCAACTTCACAGCCGTACTAATGGTGGCCATTTGCAAGTTCAATCGTCCGATGGCCTTGTTTGAAGTTGTTTCGTATCTAAACGGCCTAATGAAAGGAGGACCGACTTAAGGAGATCAAACTCACCATATATGGCTTTTCTTCTTAAGTTCACTCCGGCAACTGGGGTTCCAGCGTGGTGGGCAGTGGAGGTAGAAGATGGCGTCGTTCCAGTCGAATGAGATCCTGCAAGGAGAAGGCAGAAAAAAAGTGATCAGATGACCGAAACGTTTCGAATAAATCCTGGAAAACTTAAATCATTTTGTGGTTTAAAGAAGCGGTTTTTTAATTTCACCGCGGTTCATCGCAAATTGCAGTGATAGCCACCAATTTCAAACTCTTCAAAATAAGTGGCCCATAAACAAGTCAATGTCAATTGCACATTAACAACTGAGTGAAAGTATCAAATATGTTAAAGCTATTAATTGGTACTAATTTTGGGAAGCTTTAGAATTTAGCCAATAAATTGCAGGCGCTGGAGATACTATGGATTCATTGTGTTTACTGCCTTTGAATTTTTTTTGAATGATTTAAAAATTGTTTAGCTGAATTTTAAGCATCCATTCTAATTTAATACTTTAAATAATAAAGTATATAAGTATATTTAATACTAATAATAATAATAAGTATTATTATTAATAAGTATAATTTGGAAACAACTTGGAGGAATGAGAAGTATTGATAAAGATCAATTCCTTCTTTAAATACACACAATAATGTTGTGTAAGTTCCGTATATTAGTATACAATGCAATACAGGTAACATTCATCACGTGATACTTTCACTCCCCACTGAGAAATTTCACTGGGAAATTATTTCAATTGTCCCACGACTGTCGAAATCATCTGTCCTTCTAGCGTTCATGTCAAAATTTGGACCTTGTTAGTTACAAATTTATATTTTTCAGGTTCTTCCAAAAAATGTGTACGAATTTTCCTTTTCAACATAAATGGCATTTGTCTTTTGAGGTTCATAATTCATCGCCAATCCTACACTGACATCGTCATAAACGTACTTGCGACCAAAGGTTTTGGGAATTTCAATTCAGAAGAATGTAAAATTTAAGGTAAATTATTCCACGGCTATTCTTGTTTCGTATTGTTGTTGTCAGACATTCGAAACAGTAAAACAGAACGTTGACAAAATAAGGTTATAACTGCATGCTTATTTATTTAGACGAAAAATTAAAATTTATGAGAAGGCTTTGTTGTGGCGAGTATTTGACCGATACACTCCCATGGAAAATGGTGATTTTTCCCTATCTCGAAGAATCTTGCGTTATAGTGCTTGAAGGGGAGGATTTTAGCAATTGTCCATTCCAATGGTGTCCTCCCTCACTCTTTCCTTCATGCTATATGTCCTGGGGAGATACTAAACTATGATGCTCGAAATAACTGTAAAACGTCTCCAGATAGTATTCCAAAAAATAAAACTGCTTCACGTCTCAATTATTCTGATTGTACATGCAGATTCATAAAAATAGCAAAAGTTTCACATTTCCGAAATGAAATGAAAATTCTACACCCAAAATTGGCGTTTTTTATCTGTAAATAATGAACGAAAATAACAAGCAATTGTGAATTTAACATTTTTAAATTCCTTATACGTTAATTTTAAATTAAATAAAAAGTTTATTTTACTCTCAAAAAGCATATCTGTTGCTCAATATACACATTTATGGTTTTAATTAAGGTCCTTATACTTCTTTTACTTCCTCTACACGTAAAATTGGCGGGGTTTTTTCTGCAAATAATAAACGAAAATAACAAGCAATTATGAATTTCACATTTTCAAATTCCTTATACGTTAATTTTAAATTAATTAAAAAGTTTATTTTACTTTCAAAAAGCATATCTGATGCTCAATATACATATAAGGAAATTAATTTAAAAATAATGCGTGAGAAAAAATTAAAAACATGAAATTCACAATTCTAACTACTTCATTTCCATATCTACAGAAAACAATACCGGAAAAATCTAATTTAATACCTAAAATGATCGTCCAAAAACTCCCAGTGAATGCATGAAAACTAAAACACCTTTTAGCTTGTATTGCATATCCATGATTAAAAAGCGAAGCCAGCAGCGGCGACCATAATGGGATACTGTACATGTATTTAAGGTACAAATGTACTTTTAGAATTCTGATAAACTTTGGAAAAAAAATATGACTGCCATTTCATCCAGAATTTTTTTCCATACAGCTCGTATAAATAATTCAGATCCTTCCAAATTCCTTTTTCCATACAGCTGGTACAAACAAATTCAGATCTCTAAAAAATGTAAAATTCCCCTAAAACAGATCTAAATTCTGCTGAAATCAAAGCAAACAGAACAAACGCAGTGATGGCTATAATGTTCATAATAGTGCATCCTGAGAAAGCGACCAAGCCCTTATAAGCTATACATTGTAAATAACTCAAAAGTTTTAGAAACAACCTCAGAAAAAATATACTATCTTCTGTGCATTATTTAGGGTGCGTGTGACGTCAGTTGTGATCTATGCAGAATCATTCCCCATCATTCTTTGACATTTTCTTCCCCAATGCCCATAAATAAAAGCCTCGCAGGGTTGAAAACTGACCTAGAGAAAGCAGCTCTTTTACTACGAATTAAAAATAGCGCACGTATAAAGTCGTGTAACAAAACAACCTCCCTTGCCCGAGTTGAATCCGATCAAACAGCCAATAACCAAGACACCCACAAGAATGTTTGATCATGGGGAGGAAGAAAAATAAATAAAAAAAAGGAAATTTCAATCGAAAGTGAAAAGTGAAATCCCTTTTTTAATCTCGTTTGTCCTCAGCGCAAACAGTGCTAACCTTTTTCCTCAACCTTGCGCGCTGACAATGTTTTGTTTTCTGACACAGTCTGGGACACGATTAACGATTAAAAGTTCGGAATAATTAATCGAGCGTAACCGTACGTGCACAGTTCGATATATGCACTGCCAGCTGGGATAAAAGCGTAGGTTTACCAATAAGCAGGAAATGGAGAGTTTTAACCATGATCTAGAAATGAAACTTCGTACACTGTCTGCCAGAAAGGGCTGAATTAACTCAATCAGGTGCACAACAAAATTCCGGTATTTCATGGCACTTTCACGACACTGTAAACATGCACTGTCCCATCGGTACTACAGGGTTCCCCCAGAAATTTTATTTTCAACTTTCCTGACTTTTCCAGGTTTTAAAAAAAATCCCTGACCACTGATAATTGTAAAAAATTTACATACCGGTATTATGCAAAATATACTAATGCCAATTTTGAAAATTAACATAGAGATATGTAAAAAAAATTACAAAAATATATTCGGAAAAAGTGGGAAATTTTTCAAATTTATCCTCGGAAAACGTGGAAAAATTTTCAATTTTGTCCTCGGAAAACGTGGAGAATTATGCAAATTTTTACTGGGAAAACGTGGAAATTATTGCAAATTTGTACTTTAAATACGTGGACAATTTTTCAATTTTGTCCTCGGAGTGTCCGTTCAACTTCTCATAATACGCCTGAATTGTGATAATGCAAATTACGGTTTAAACGAAAAAAAACTGTTGACGTTCCTTGTGATTCCTCTTAACGAGATTCGACTGTGTTACAAATGTTTGGTTAAGACGAATTAATTTTCGAGTTCTCAAACATTCACGTACGTCTCGTTATAACTTATAACGAATTGTGTGCCTTGAATTCATATCTCTCATGGATTCAAATCTCATGTTCAATTTCTAAGAACATGACATGTGACGAAAACGATCTTATGAGTGTATATACTTTGATGATTGTAACCTAGTTTTGAAGTATGAGCAAATTTTAATTTTTAACAATATGGGAAACATATTCTATACATGTACTTAGTATACAATACAGTATAATTTCGCTTGAACTAATTGAAACGCAAGTTACTCAAGATATGGGACATATTTTTGGATGTTTACGCAATTTTATATAAATGCCACTCAAGATGGTTTATTCACGTAAATCCCAGATCATCAAGTCAGTGTTTATTTACAGGCCAAAGGAAGTGCTTTACTGTAGATGGCCTAATTTCCATGGCTTTAATTTCAAGACGGAATCCTACAAGTCTTGAGAACTGCTTCAAGGCATAAAAAAGGAGATAAATTGCTGCATTTATATTGAATTTCTGACAGTCAACCAATAAAAGTTCAATGCATTGACTACATTTTCTTTCCGAGAGAAGTTGCAGTTGTATCACATGAATAACAATTGAGAATATATTTCGTTATTGACCTGGTGTTACTGTGTTATTGGTGTGGAAAAGCACAGAAAAGCCAGTATTTGTCCACGCCCAAATGTGTGTAAAAAGGTCAATGTCTTTGCAGATACCTACTCATCTTACTCACTAATTGCAATCTGGTGTTTACCATATAAATGCGAGCAAAACACTTTTCAATGAGCACAAACGTGTAGTATTGGCAAGAAAATGCCGTAAACCAGGCAAAACAGGTGTTCGAATTAATAAAAAAAATATAGCATCGAGCTTACTTGCACGTACTAGATGAGATATCTATCATTTCGGGAAATTTCGAATAAAATGACCTCGTATCTACAAAATATTACTCCAATAACCCAATGTCCCCACCTTATAGCCTCATGCTTTTTTTCAAAGATTTACCCTTCGTAAAATCATCTTAAAACAAACTGGCCGCCCTAAATATCGCAGCTGTAATACTTTCGACAAAAAACAGGGTTCCCCCAGAAATTTCATATTCAACTTTCCTGTCTCTTTCAGGTTTTTAAACAAATTTCTCTGACCAATGAAAATGTCAAAATGGACATATGCCAATGTTATAAACGATTTTGCAAAATCGAATATTTTGACAATATTTTGAAAAATTTCTTGTTGACAATTTTAAAAGAATTTCAAAACTACCATAGAAAATTTAAAATATTTTTTTTTTTACTTTTTTTTTTTTTTTTTTTTTACAAAGTTAGCATGACAAAATTTTGAAAAGGTTGAGAATTTTGCAAATTTGTCCTCGAAATTTTTGGATACAGATCTGCACTCTAAAACAGTCGATAATTTTGCAAATCTGTGATGGAAAAGGTTGGAAATCTTGCAAATAAATATTACGAAAAGTTTGAAATATTGCAAATAAATATTACGAAAAGTTTGAAAATCTTGCAAATAAATATTACGAAAAGTTTGAAAATCTTGCAAATAAATATTACGAAAAGTTTGAAAATTTTGCAAATAAATATTACGAAAAGTTTGAAAATCTTGCAAAATCACATTACGAAAAGTTTGTAAATGTTGACAATTTGTCCTCATAGAACTGCTGAAATTTTTGTAAATTTGTCCTGGAAAACTGTAGAAAATTTGACAGATTTGTCCGCTGAAATTGGTGAGAATTTTGCAAATTTCTATTGATAATTTTTTTTGCACGATTAGCCCAGAGCTAATCGTGTAGAAACTTTAATTTTGGATTGTGACAACATTAATACGGTGAATTCTCACGACATTTTCAAAATAGGACATTTTTCCTTTACTTTTCCAGGCATTTTCAAATTCCCTGACTTTGGCAAGTTTTCCAAGTCTGGGAAAACCATGAAAACCGAACCAATTTTTAATATAAAAGCGAAGCATTTACTAAGCATGCTTATTGCACTAACTAAACATGAAACGAAATTAAAAATTTCCAATAAATTGCCTTTACTGCCGACACAGCATTTTATAAAAAAAAAGGCGAAACCCACGCGCCCAACCTCCTTTAGAGCTAAATGAATTCACTATTTTGATTTTTATACTTCGAGGGTTGAAATTTAAATTCAAAATAACGTCGCGAGGCAAAACCGCAAAGCTCATATAAGGGCCTCACAATAAATTCATTTCGTATGTTTATTACCCGTGCAAAATTCCAGTTTCGGGTTGGGTCGATTTACATAAATGTTATTTATGCACATTTTTCTCGGAAAAATGAGAAAACAGGGAGAAAACAGAACTGGATATTTTTATGGTCTTGCAAAATCCTTGGTTTGGGTTTCAAAGTCTGGGATATTTTCCACACACATAACAATGCATATATACTGTACAGTAACAAATCTAATAAATAGTCAGAGTAGGGTAAATTAATACGTGCAGCAAAGCGCAACATACATTTTGGAAAACAAAAGAGTTGAAAAGACTAAAGAACATCTCGTGAGATTATGTCCACAACTTTAAGAGAGTCAATGTCAACAACTTCAGTTGCAAACAAATAAATTATTTGACTATTACCGGTTAAATGTTCTAAACGATGAACCACCAAACGTAGGCCTACTATCAGGAACCATCTAAAATGCTTGTTTAAATCAATAACATCAATTTTTATTTTTAATCTGACGATATCTTGAGCATTTATTCAACAGTTTCGATGACAGGAACAAGATTTCAAATAGCAAAAGTTTATAATAACTGTTTACCATCAATAAACAATACACTTGCTGATTCATTTTAGTGGTTCACCATTTAGAATACTCAGTAGGATCTAACAATAGCTTAATAGTGGTAAAATCATCACAGATTTTCAATCTGACGATTTTGTAAGCAACCATTAAACTATTTAAAATGACAGGAAATAGATGCCAAAATAGTGAATGTTTATTACAATGGTTGACCAAATAAACAACTAACATTATTTGGGAAAATGTCTCCAGTTGCCTTTAGCCATAGACAGATGAATAATAGAGGTCAAACAGACCAGAACTGGAGAACTTTAAGGAAGACACCGAGGGACAAGGCTAATTTACAAAAGAGGACATCGAACAGTAAGGGTAATCAATCAACTTCACTTCTCCAAAGCGGACATAGAAGTTTATAAAATTCAGACTAACTGTTTCTGGAAGAATTCCCCTGTCACATTTCCCAATCCTCGTGTCATTGGAATGCGTTTTCTAGCACCGCTCAAGTCTGCGAAATCTTCAACGATTTTTAATTAAAACAATTTTGAAACGTTAAGTTATTTGTTGTAAAAGAAATTATTTTGTCAGGAAAAGGCGACGTCCACTTTAAAAAATTTTCTGGTGAAAAATGGCCCCATTAAAAAAAAACGAGTTTAAAAACACAAGATTGTTTCATAAAACTGACATAGAAAGATCGGTATCACGATGCCCGTGGTCACACTAGTATGACATTTATGACCTGTCTCAAGGAAGTTGCAATTTGACTCAAACATTGCTCGTTTAAGGAAATAACTTCCATGTCAAAAGTTTTTCAGGGGACTCCAGGAAAAAAAAATTCAAGTTACATTATCTCAGAATTGGCGATTTTAAAATAAATAGACCTACAGTTATCTTAGACGAAGTTATATTTCTACCAAATTACATAAAATATTTTGAAACCCAAACAAAACTCAACACACGTATTTTCACTTTATGGAAGGAAAACGCACATGGAGAATAACTTCAACTACCAATTTTTAATTGTAATTTTAAAAAGCTAAAATTTAGACATATCAAACTAATACTATTATTACACATACTACAGTATATATACTATTACTTTTATAAACTAACGTTTTCAACTAATGCGAATGGTTGGAACTTTTCCAGTACGATTTGCAAAGTAGAACCTATACGCCAAAGAAAGAAAAAACATTTACAAAGTAAATTTTAGGATGTTTTTAATAAATACATTTATATAAACCATTAAAGCTGCGCTCAGTTTCTACTCTACCAATCTCCAGGATTCAAATAATTTTCAACTGTTGACGTAACATCGTCGTTTCAAATGATCATTTGTATTTCCAGACTGTCCCAGAAAGCATATTTAAACCGGAAGCGCGGACATAACATCTAAAAATACTTCTGAGTCAGAATAGAGCAGGCTACTGCTCAAAGAAACATGCTGAGAGCTGCTCATTAAAAGCCACCAGTGAGCTCTATAGCTCATAAAGCACGTACTGAACGAGTTGTGAGAAAATGAGCACTGGGAGGCCACGATGGGCAATACAACTTTTAAACCAGCAGTTCATCAGTGAAATGAGACAGCATGAGCAAGGATATTCCAAGAGCTAGAAAATTCGCATCAGAGAGATCCATTATTCAAGCACGTGTTCCGTCCACCGAAGGTTGTGCTGAGCAACCGAAATGTCCCGTGATGCCGAACAGTCGAATTTGGGCAAAAACTGCTCAAAAATTTCTGGAAACCGTGCAAATGGCAAAGGAAAAAAGTTGAACCATAACAGTCACATATATCAACATTATGGTCGTGTTTGACCAATAGGTGTTGGGGAACAAGAAGGAAGATATCAGTGGGAAACCAGCCGTGAAACCGTGTCAAGAGTAAAGCGATCGGGCTATTGAATATTAGATAAACTGGGGAAGAAAATCAGCCAAAAAATTCAGAAAAAAAAAAAAAAGTCCACTGAGAAAGTCCCACCGTCGTAAAGGTGGTTGCAAGGCTGTGCTCCGGAGCAGCGGATTTCCGAAAATGCAGAAATCCCATTTGGGTAGATATGGGTTAAGAGCAGTTTTACGAGTGAGGGTGAGCGGGTTTAGGAGTGGGGTGTCGAACAGAAACGAATGTTTGTCAGGTCCACGTGGGTAGGATGCATCGTAATCAACCACCTGTTGCTTGACAAACGAGTCACTGGCCGTGTCTCTGGTAAAGCGTCGCTTGCTTGAGCACGAGGTAAGTCACGAGTGCCTGCCATGGAGATTACGGTAGGCCAACAAGCGCTTAAGCGGATTAAGGAACGAGAAAACATTGGGCTGGTTGATAATGAGTTGATGCTCACTGCAGGCCATGCTGAAATTAAGTGTTCCTGGTTTGATTCTAATTTCTGGGCCAAGGGACACATGCGTCTTGTACGCGGCATTTGCACTCGGCTAGGCACTTCGCTTCCAGAACTTGATTGGGGTCAGAGTTATTAAAAATACCATAAAGATTTGACCCCCTATCTGAGAGCATGTTACGGCATATCGCACCGGTAAACAAATACCGGTGGTATTAAAATGTCGTAAAAATCTCGCGTTGATAAGAAAAACGTGAGTTTTATGAGCGCTGTATTCAAAATTGCATTCCTTGTCCGATTGTAAACTGAGTACGAAGTATGTTGCGAATGTGTTCCAGAGTATGGGTTATGAAGTATTTAAAGCATGTGAACCATGACGCAATGTGATAGAAACTAATAATTTTACAAAAATTGAACAAACACACGGTTTCATTGCATGTTTGTTACATATGCTCTTCATATGTTATCTTCAAGGACAACAACACCAAACATGCTCTGTAAAATAATTATGCGACGTTGATTTGACCCAAATTGGCTACAACTTTTGCGTGATGAGAACTGCAGTTAATGTTCTCTCGCCATATTTTTTTTTAAACAAAATAGTCAACAATCCTCCGCTTACTACGAGCATAATTCGTTTGGCTCAAAGCCATTCGTCTAGATGGTAGTCTTAAAGCAATCAAAAACCAAAAGCAAGGGCAGTGGGACATTATCATAAAACATCACTTAATTCTGCGATCTCAATAGGACTAACACTTGTGATGTCAATTTATTAATTAATGTGAGCGTAGTTTTAAACTGAATTCTATAAGGAAATTTGGAGATATATGCACCCCTTCGGGTATTACTTTGTTCAAGTGCGAGGTTTTGCCATTTTTGCAATTGCCAGTATGACAGCACATCATGACATGCAATGTGAGTGATTCAAATTTAATTAATAAAGCAGACAAGGTTGACAAATACATATACCTACATAAAGTGCACCCCAATAGAAATTAACAACAGAAAAACTTCACAAGTAGTTATGTGCTGTATTATCAGAAGTGCACTCGAGTAAAATTGACGTAATGCTTAGACAACATGGAGATAGGTTTCAGTTGGCCATCACAACAGATGATCATTTGAGTAACGAATATAAGGCTTCAGGTTTCTTAAACACCTCTAATAGTGGTAAGCATGCAAGGCCTGCTTTTTGCAAAACATTGGCAGAGGTTTTGTCAATTTTATCACGGATGCACAATCTGCTTAGCTATTAAATTCAATTTAACTCAGTATACCCTACTGTCAGCATGACAACGCCATGTGGCAGGGGGTACATGTAAATACAAGGAACTTTGACAATCATGATGAATTACGTCTGGTCTTTCCAGGTCGTGATTAATGTTAGACAGGCAGGGTAAAACAATAAAATATAAAAAAAAAAATAATAAAAAAAAATGAAACTGAAAAGCTAACCTGAAAACATGCTACTTCTGGAGGAGGATAGCATGGGTGCCGACATGCAATCGAAGACGATGGAGCCATTCAGGGTGCTGGACATGGATTGTAACGACGCCGTTACTCCATACAGGCTACCATTGAAGCGTGGCTCGTCATCATCTCGGATTCCTCCCGAAGGCGTCGCTGGAGCAGACATGCTACCCTCATGGACAGGAAACGGATGGCCGAGAGGAAGTGACGTAGGAACTAGGGGGCGGTTATGATGGTGCTGGATGTGATGATTGGATGTGGATGCAAAGCAGGTGTTTGCGTTAGTGTTGATGCAGGACATTGGGGCACTAGGCATCGGCGCATCGTGGTCTATAGGTAAATATCACCGGAACAACAATTACAACATCGAACATGCAAATGAAAAGCGTGCAGACGTCACATTGTTACACACAAAAATGAAAAATAAAGGCGCTCAAAAACAACTAACAAAGAAGTGATGTGGTAGTTTGTCGAAGTTTTCTGATCTGGTATGATCTCGAGTATTGGGAAGAGAAGCAATTACAGTCTTTTCATATTTGGAAAATGACAACACCATTGAATCTGGTTTCAGAACGATGTAAGAAAACGCATGATCCGAAAGGACAAATGAAGGATAAATTAAGATCATCAGAATTGAGATGAGTCCAAAATCGTCTTTCTGATACGAGAGCTTTTGGATGATGGGATTAGGATTTGTGCATCAAAACAAAATTATCAACTAAAATAAACATCACAATTGCAATAAAGTACCGACTATTAATTCTTGCCCTAAAGATTAAAACAAATAACTTGTCAAGGAAATTCGGTGTTGGCCGGGGTTCTAATCGCAAAATCACCTGTCAATGGCTAGCGTCAAAAACATGGCACATTTTTATCAAAAAACAAATGGTTATACCGGTATACTTCATGATTTTGATAAATTAATGTCTCGTTTTATGCTATTTGTATGCCCTAGCTATTTTGGTTTATTGGTAAAAGAATATAGAAATGGAAATATTTATCTTTTGTAAAAAAGAAAACCTAAAAAGTCTAGCTTCTTCCTCCAGCAGACGATGACAAACCGGCAAGCATCGTGGCATTGAAAGTCAACAGCTATAGGGTGGGACAAGAATATGCCTTCCTTACTCTAATCTTAAAACCTATCAGAACTAATTACAATTTCAAACTGGAACAATGTATCTATTGAATCGCCCACATTAAACTTAGATCAAAGTACAACCAACATCCATTAAAATCATCCAGTTTCTTTTACATCATGGTAAATCTCAGGCAGTAAAACACCCACTTCATGGATTTCAGAACCTCTCTGGTTTAAATACTAGAGCAACACGTTCTAAAATTAAATTAAAACTGAATCGTAAATGCAAACCCTTCACAATTCGGACTGCGTGAGGGCAAGGTAAGCAAGGCATTGGTCCTTGAGCCGTTTTTAAGTGAAACATGGGTCATGGGATCCTTGCCTGGATTTCAATTCGGATTTATGTTGATACTCATAGATTTAAACGACAGGCATATTAACAATGATATTTTCTGTGAATATCTGCAGTTATTTTTGATTAATTGGACCATAACTAGGTGGTGCTAAAGCTTAATAAATTTTGTTGGTATATAAATTCTGAGTGATTTAAGTTTAGTTTTAAAATTAATTCCAATTTGGTTGAAATGGCTTTTCTGTTTCCCTCTGAGCCAATCAAGCTCCATTACATGTACACTGTAATGTTACTTCAACAGTTAAGAATAAAACTTAAAAGGGTGAATTAAAAACGCTTAAAATTAGATTCTTTTCAAATCTTATTCTTAATTTTGGACAAGAAAAGTAAAGAAAATGAATGTTGATGCCATAATCGTCCAAAAATCATTCAACAGCCTGAATTTTGACAGTGTTCTTAGCAATTTGTTCTAGATTTTATGTGCTATTTGCAAATTTCGAAAAAAAAATAGCACATTAAGCTGTTTATCCTTATTTGGATCCTGAAAAGTTTGAAAGCGAGCAATTTGATAAGATCTGCACAAGGTTTTGCACTGCAAAAATTGCTGTTAAAAAACACTGCATGTAATCGATCGGCATCAAATGCATATTTAGTAGACATCTTTGGTTGCGTCGATATTATTATCTTAAATGAATCGTTTTTTCTATAATGGAAATCAGCAATGCCGATGTTACACCGTGTCTATATGCTATTTCTCGTGCAAAAAAAAAGTCCGTGCACATGCTGTTTATATACATTGAGTCCAATTTTCAAAAAGTGGTTCAGCGCACCACCACACACTAATCAGGTGATTGGTCATTTTTCATTTTTAAAGACTGCATTTACAAACAGCCCAACATGCTGTACACACCAATTGTTCTGCTTGCTTAGAACCAAACGAGTAATTCAGGTAGCATTCTCAACGAATTGAATTGCCATTTCCGTCAACTGTCTGCATTTATGAAGAGCCATTAACCATTGAAGATGTTTATACGAGAGGTGAACTATATATACCTTGGTGGTTCATCCCTTAATGTATCAAAAATAATAACAATGACAAACTACGAGATCAGCAACTTTGACTGGACGCATTGCATGTCTCACGTGCATATGTCAATTACCAGGCGTCATACAGTAAATGAATCAAAACCAAAGCGGGTCGAAGCACACCTTTTTCCCCACTTAAATCCCAACTAGTTTCGTCATGCATGCGTCAAGATTAAGTGAACCGATGAACCTACCCTTGTAAGGCGCCTTAACTGCGGCTAAATAGGAATTTTGTCGAACAGCTTTGTGCCTTTGAAGATCGTCATCGATCAACGATGGATCTGAGCCTGTCAGCGCTGCATCTTGTCGGCCTACAACAACAGAAACATGTTCCCTTTCTGAAATTGGCATTGATGGTGATGACACCCCCTCGCCTTAATCGAGGCAAAAATTAAAAAAGAAGCGAATAAAACGGCTCGGAACATCTTCATCCAACATTCGATCCCTCCACCATTTCTTCCTAGCAATGTCAGCGTGCAAACATATGGTCGCAGCCGTACCGTATCTGTCTAACTTCACTGTTTGCTCAACCCACGCTCATTCCTAAAGCTAGTCAGCATAATTATTTAGTTAAAACTGCGAGATGTGATCATCATCTGCTCCTTTCCCACACATAAAGGCATGGAGCATTATTCGCCCTTGAACTACTTGTATTAAAAGTCATAAGCAAGGCATGCACATGTTCCGGAGTGGATTTAAGGAAGCGTCAAGTCACAGCATTGATGTCATCATGCCGTTGGGGCGACTCCTTCTTCCCAAAATGCTTATTTGTTTAATAGGTTTATTTTCAGATTCTTGGGCCGTGAATTCTGACAAAGTGTCGATTTTATGAACTGTTCTTATAAGGTGTCATTGAGGTTTAGCTCTCTTTAGTCAAAGACCATTCCACAACTAGATGACAGAAGAACTTTTCCATGAGTCAAATTCGAAGGAAATTACCAACATATGGTGCACTCCACACTTTATTCCGTGCTATGCTTACGTCCAAAAGCTAAGCATAATCAATTTACTTGAAACCAGCTCATAAATCAATAATCTAAATTATGCTTGAGTAGCAACATATTGCAAGTGCATCAGCAGAAAAAAAAGTAACGTAAAACAATTTGCTGCCATAATTAAGTAAATTCAGAAAGAAATAATATAACGCAAATTTTTGTTGAAACTATAAAACTAAGAGAAAGTTGGTGAATTATGATAAATAAGGAGTGCGGTTGCATCTTGCAGATAATGCAAGCCTGGCATGAACCTCGTATGCATCAAATTTCATATTGTCCAAGACCTCTGTGGGCAACAATTTCAACCACCTAAGAAGAGCGGTTTGGAAATCTGAAATGGTTCCAGCTAGGTGGAGACAGTTTGGATGCAATTTACCTTCTCAAACATGCTGTATCTAATTCAAATAAGGAAACCTTGCTGGTCACTCTATGGGCTTGAAATCCCTACTTTTGAGAAAGTCCTCCACCACTAGCTGTGATAACATGCACTATCGTCCACGAATATGAGCATTCGGAAATAAGGTGCCTCCGAAATATTTAACATGAGGATCCAGTATCTCGCACCTGAACCTCTTTCCCTGATGTTATGGGGACTGTGATTGGTTACCCATCCTCTCAGGTTAGTGGTCGACCAGAATCAATCTTTAAAATGAATCTGGAATCATCAGTGAACACATTGCGCTACTGCAGATTCAGAGTCTAATTTCGATGCTCTTTATTCCAGTATAAATAGCCTCGTTTGTTTGCTGGGGTGAGAACGACCAACTGTTCAACGTCTGGTATAGAGACCAAATGCTCTTAACCTCTGGTAAACAATTTGTCCTAAAACTCTTGCGCCTGCGGTGGCAGTTAGCTTGCAAAGAATTGCCCAGCAGACACCATCCCATGATGATGTCACGCAGTGATTATTCAGGTACTCCCTCAAGAAACTTATACCTTTAATTAGTTCCGCTTTATGTTAATATCTGCTACAATGGTACACTTGTTAATCGCTCTGGTTTCTTGAACCTTAGGTATCCCCAATCTTTAGACTTCAGAATTTCAAAACTTTTGTAACATGCAGAGCTATATGAATTTGTACTCTCAGAAACTGATAGGACTGTGCAAATACTAGCTAATAAAATAATGATTCATTGATTCATTGTTCAGATTCGAAATTGTTCATTTCAAGTTCATATACTGTATACATGTAAGACCAGGATCCGCCACCGATCTACCCTCCACCTGTCGGCTTATTTCTAATGCAAAGTATGTGCCGATTTTCGAATCGAGTGCAAATTGGACATGAAACTGAAACGCGCTGAGTGCAACATGATGCGCAATGGCTAGTAATTTGTTTTTCACATACACTTTACAATTAACAAAGAAAATATGAAACTAATATAAACCAGACGTAACAAGTTAAAAGACTGAAAACAACATTTGACATTATTATATATTAGCCCAGTAGATATCCCTGACTGCCCTCTTTTTGAAATTTACACTACAGTCAGTTTCAAGTCCCCTATGGCACAATTTAACTAAATCTCAAATTATAATGAAGCACTGCTATCTCCTCGGGTGAGCATGCGCCATCTATCGACATTAAGGTCACAAACTCATGGTCTGGATTACAAATCAAGCAGACATTAGAGTGTTTGTTAACATCTGGTGATAAAACTGTCTAATAAACGTACATATTTGCAAAAAAAACAAATTGCTTCATCAGTTAAAGGGTGCCGCCGCCAAATATCGTTGGACATTACATTAATAAAAGACCTTGAAATTCAAAAAGCCACTAAAACCTTTGCAAAAACAATAAAGGTAAAGTAAAATATGAGGAAAAGTAAAATATGATGTCATTCATAGAAAAAAAGAAAGACAGTTTTGTTCTAGTTAGGTAGTTTTGCCCTGACTCACCAGATTCCGGTATTTCTAAAAACTAGATAATAATTTTAAAATAATAACTGGCAAAATACTGGTAAAATTGATGAAAACCGTACAAATAGGAATTCTGACAACTACTGTATGCAGTGTCCATTTGCATTTCGATTTGCATGTTATTTCAATGGGATGTTTAACGTAAACAATGCCCAAATGAATCCCAAAATAATACTGAATTTTAACACTGCTAACTTACCAATTTTTTGTGTGATAAATATCACAAGTTACTTTAGTTTTTCTTTCATTTTTTAATTTCATTTAATAACACATATTACTCGAGAAAAACTTCCATTCCATATACCAAAACCAAACAAAAAATGTTCTTAATTTTTAAAATTATTCACGGCCATTTCTTTAATAAGAAAAGGGATTTTGACTCATCTGGTAATTTCGATATGTATCAAGCATTGCATACAAAATTAGTATTTAAAAAATGCTTACATGGGGTGGGGCAGTGCGCCATAGCCACCATTGCCATTGCCCACCCTGGTCTAGAGCTTATGACCCTCTTGAAGTTTTAAACAAAAATTTTCAGATACCAGAAAGCCAATTTGCAATGGTATGACCAAGCCTGAAAATGCCACAAGGTAACCTTTTCTTGGTTATGGGAAGTCGAGACTTCAAACAGAGAGAAGTGATGCTGGATGCCCATTGCCCAACAAAGGCATCGTTTCACGTAGATAAAAGAAGAAAAATGGGATAGCTACTTCATATGGTAGCAACATGAAACGCGCATTTTAAATCTAAAAATTCTACAAAAAGTTTTTTCTGCTTATTGCACACTTACCCCTTGCAGCTGCATACAAGCTGTTGGAGTTGTCAATACTGGAAGCGGCCGCTGTCATCGGGATCATTGATGATGACACAACTGCAGAGGCCATGGAAACGCAGTTTTTGGATGTACCATCGCCATAAGAACGCTTTATGGACAAAAAATATAACTTTCAGTAAAAAACAATACGGATGAATTTAACAAAGTGTCACATTTCTGATTTATCAATCCAATTGCAATTTTGTCAACAGAATCCTTAGCAACAAATTCTTACAGATGACGCGATTGCATTCATTGTTGGGTTATAATAGCTTCCCAATAAAAGGTGTGTTAAAAAATTAAATCCACATACAAATGTAAAATCGACCTAATAACATTGATAATCTGCCAGGTCAAAGATGATCAACTAATTATGAAAGTAATTCAAAATTCACCAAGGCAACATTAACATGCAAATTAAGTTGCAGACTCAGTATGCCTCAATTAAATTTTTCATTTCATTGCCACACATGACAAGACATAACGAACTATTCAAGGTACATGTAAATAAATATATGATAAGCTTAGCATCACAAAGAAACTTCAATAATTGTAGTAATCTCTCATTAAATTTTAGCATGTCTTTTAGTGCTATGGCATATTTCAAATTCCAATCTTTTGGAATAAAGCCAATTAGTACATCAATCAATACAACTTGTAAAGTATTACCTACAGTATATGTATTAGAGAATTTAATGATTATCATTGCTGGCATCAATTTAAATGATCAAGGACAAATCAGTCAAAATTGCCAATTTCATGTGATTTACTCATTTCTTTCCGCTTAAACCAATAGACAAGTAGTTTGGTCATAAATTGGACAAAATAGTTTTCAATACCATTTTTTTTCGGGTGATTTCCCGAATGGCAAAATTTGAAGAAAAGTTACTCCGAATAATCAGTTTTAACATAGTTTCAACCATTTGGATAATTAAATTCCCCTTTTACCTGAAAGAAAATACACATACAGTATTTGAACTGTAGAGTAAATGCCTTCTTTGCTACTTTAAAAAGTACATGTACATTATATTGTAGGAAAACGTTTTAATATGAAATAAAGACGACAATCTTATGACAACTTACCAATCGAGACGAACTGTTTTCTTTCCGTGCATCCAAGGCAGTGGCTTTCTGTCGTGGGCTAGGACAATAGTCACTTTCAGATCCAAGGGTCTCCTGGCTAGTGGACAGGCTTTCGAATTGGGCTGCCCGGTCAGAAACCCTAGGCGTCTGTCCTCTGGTCGTCAGCCGTGCAAGCTCATTCTTGTAGAAATTCATGCGGTTGTTTGCTTCCTGTTCTAGGGCCCCCATCTCAAATTGTCGGGCTCGTTGTGAAACCAGGTGTAATGCTGACATCCTCACGGCATCCGGGTTGTTGTCCACACTGTTCGTGCTTCCTCCACTTCCACTTCCACTGCCTTGTGAGCGCGAAGGCAGCAATTCGGAGTCTAAGGAGCAAGCCTTGCGCAATGGTGCGTTTCGCAAGATGCGACCACCAAGGAGCGGCGCTTTGATAAGTGCTGCTGAATTGGCAACGTGTCCATTGCTTTCCAGGGGACGTATCTGTGAAAGTTGGTGTTGTTGACTGCTCTGCCGCTGTTCAGTAGTTGGGATGTTTTCCTGGATCCTCGTCAGGCTGGAAATAAAAGCCTTGCCTGGTCTGGTTGCGGCACTGTCATCCAAGTCGCTGCTAGAGTTAAGCATGGTGGTTCGGCTCCCTGCAGTAGCCACTGGGCAGTACGTAAACAAAGAATGGGAGGAAGATGACTGAGAAGGGGACAGGGAGGGTGACGAAAGTGCCGAATCATGAGTTATTGTTTCAGTACTAGCTGTCGTTGAAGAAGGCCATGGTAACTTTACTGGATCCTTTTCCAGATTGGACTCTTGTGGTGGCCAATGAGGGTCCATGAACCTCTGTGGATGAGGGTAGTACTCCTTGACCACGGTTCCATTCGCAGTAGCCAAAAATGGGGATGGGAAGGAATAGGATGTGGCATCGCACTTGGTGGGACGCAACAAGAATTCTTCCTTCTTCTCGAATGAGGCTTTCAGGCGATTGATGATGTTGTCTGTAGCATCTGGTCGTTCCATGGAAGGTTCCCTGCTTGACCCAGTACTAAGACTGGGTGGTGGGGTTCCAGAAGGCAGTGAAAGACTATCCTGCGAAACACTAAAACTTTCTCGAGACTGCATGCTTTCGATGCTGGCATAGGTGCCATCATAGCGCAGTGGCACCTTGCGACCAAACTCCACATTTCCAGTTGTGGTGTACTCTCTGGCGGGTGGGCACGGCAGCAAAGGGGGAAGTTGGTTGGCAGTGGTGACCTGAGAGGAAACTGGCCACGGCTTTGCTGTGTGAGATTCGTAGTGGGCTGCAGGAGAATAAAAAGCACCAGAAGTGGAAGTAGTGAAAGTGGGCCTGGTGCCACTGACATTCACGGTGACGGTGGATGTGGTGCCAGCAATCGTGGTGCACGTGTTGGTGCACGACAGATCGTAGTTGGACCAGGTGCGATCCTTCTCTTCCATGCTGCTCCCCAGGCCCAAGCCAACCCCCAGACCAAGTCCCAAACCCATGCTGGCAACCGACCATGTGCTACCCCCTTGGGGTGGCCCCCCTCGGGCGGGCATGATGGAAGCCACCTCAGCACGAAACATGGATGGCAGTTCGGAAAACCGCCGCCGCCCCAGATCACCTGCAGGCGGTGCGTCAGGGCCGTGACTACCGTTATTTGCACAACCAAAGGTTCTTTTATCATTGGCACTTGCGGCATGAGATTGAGCAGTGGGGTCCATGCGTACAGCAGCCATTGGCTGCGGGATAGCAGTCACAGATGAAGATGATTGTTGACTGGAAGTGGAGGAAGAAGAGTTCATACAAGGAGAGTTACTTTCTTGCTGGTGGTGACAGTCGGGACTCGAACGATAAGCCGTACCAGGAAAATACTAGCAAAGAGATAAAGGAATCAAGATCAGAAGTAAAACTTGGTTAAAATACTCGTAAGAACAAGATGACTTTGATCAAATTGGGTTAAGGAAATCCTTACATAAGATTCTCATACTTACAAAAAAGAACACACACTTTTGAAACAACTTAATTGCAAAAAGTTAAGAGATTTTCTGAGAAAAACAGATTAGTAAATTTTGATCATAATAAAGGATATAATGTATATTTCTGTATTTCTTATTTCTAAGCATAATAAGACACAGAAAATCGACAAACAATCAATCTAAATAACACTTATCACAAGCCTGCTTTTAATGTTTTACTTCCTTGTGATCGAAAGATAAAATAAATCATTATTGATCATGAAATAAATTACAGAATGATTTGCAAATGGTAAAATTACCTGAATTAAATACAACCGACTTTCTGTAACAATTTCTCATGTATGTTCTTAACAATAAGTTTATTATTACAAACTCATCTCAAACCAAGTGGAACATAAATCAATCTGAAGCCAAATGCTAATCTGACATGCATCATATTGAATAAGTGTTATAGATCAAACTCGATTAAATAAAAGAAATGTCGGATCATGATTTACAACAAAGTTAATATGTACATGTATGGTGAATTTAAACGTTATGTTCAGTCATAAGTTTTCCATATATGTCTCGTGCAACATTTTTTTCATAAGTGGAAAATGTAGGGTCAATTTCTGGACAGGGACTTCTGTAGTCCATGGCCAAGATGATTGCAGGTGAGAAATAATAAACTTATTAAACTTTTATAAATTAAATTTTTAAATTCTAAAGAAAATTCTTATTTTTTCACATGCTTTGTGAAATTCATTTCCAGCTACTGTATATTAATTAAACACTACTGATATTCTACTCTAGAAAACGTCGGACATAGATAGTAACACAAAAAGACATAAAACGTAGTTAATAAATCCATGCTATGACTTTCTAATTTTTTTACATGTCTTCAGATAACTTAAGAATGCTTAACTCTCTTGTGTTTAAATAAACAAAGCAGTACAAGATTCGTAAAAATCATGTACAATTAGCCGCTTTTTCAGGTTATTAAACAAGTTCAGTTTCAAAGAAAAAGCAAATGCTCACCAGCTGCAAAATATCATCTTCTTTTGGCACCACTAGCAATTGAAGCACGTTTCCACTGAAATTCAAATAAAAAGGACGGTTAGAATTTAGCCATGATAATATGTAGCAGCAAATATTAGAATAAAGATTTCATTTTAGGCAATATTACAAATGATTCATATTTATGCAACCTTTTACCCCAAAATGTTTTTTAGGAATTATTTGAATTACTCATTTGATCATGTAAATATTTTCTAGAAACACAAACATAACTTCACGTTTTGTTTTGCAATACACTTTTTCTAAGAAACACCTTTGAGACCTTTACAAACAAGATGTTCTGTTTATCTAGTAGTGTAATTAATGCATATCATGTATGGCTATACGACTATCAACAACAACAAAATGTGACTAGAAAACAAAAATATGTAGGAATTTTAGTACAGAATCTATAGTTAGTAAAGAAACAGATTATGGAAATCTGGGAAAGTGGTTCTGAAAATAAACCAGCTGGAAACATCTTTAACAATTCTAGGAATCAGTAGTGAGACTAAAGCAAAAATGAAGTGAAACAGATGCAATAGCAACTGTGTTTAAGTTAAATTTTGTATACATGAACAAATAAAGAATTGTTCGATTTCTGGGTATTAGTTCAAATAGCTATTAAAAAGCTCCGTAGAAAACGTACTTTCAACAGCAATAAAATATTCTTGGAAGACACGAACGTATTAGGTAGATTACTTAAAAATCAATGAAGGATGAACGGAGGAAAAATCATATCACAAAGAATCCTTGTTCCTCATGCGAGAAACGTGAATAATCAAGCAATTCATCAGGGGTTTCAGAAATTTTGTGAAGTGTTTAGCCTCATCACAAATTAGGAATATCAGGATTTCGTAAAGATTTCAAAAATAAATGATAAGAATTTTTGTCTAGTGTTTGATATGATCATCAGTCAGTTTCATCATGCAGCGAATATTTTTCTAATGTGGAAGTTTAAACCCATCAGATGCAATACCTCCTCTGTATGAGTTGCACGACTTGTGGATACGACTTTCCTGCAATAGTTTCTCCGTTGACGGACACCACACGATCTCCAGTGTTAAGACCAGCGCGCTGAGCAGGACTACCTTCTTTCACATGTTTCACAAAGATTGTGTCCATAGGCTCCAGAGGCAGATGATGTCCTTTCTCTCGCCCTAAATTGAAAAAAAAATTGCATTTTTAAAACGAATTTAAAAGTTCAACTAAAACAAAAAAGGTGCATGATAATGCTTACCAGTACCCTCTACGTCACCCCCACGGTTGTCGGCATGACTCTGAAAATACAACAACAATAAATGATGTACAACTGTTAACTTAAGGTGGTTAAAATGAATTTCTGAGCAACTTAAAACATAATTAGTCTTAAAGATAAAGTCTGTGACATGAAAGAAGAAGAATTTTCGACAAAAGTGGGAACAAAATCATTTTGTTTTTCCAAATTAAAAGTTGCTTCCAAATGCTATCAAATAATTTCAGTGGCTGATTTTTGCCAACAAACTTTTCATCTCATTCTACCTCAATGAACTTCAGATACATTTTTATGCTAACAAATGGCGTCGCAGGGGAAATACATGTTGCCTTGTAAAAGAGCTTAAAAAGCAGAGAAGAGATTTTTGTCTGAAATAAATAGGGAATTGCTGCAATATTGATTGTTATCCAAAAACGTGAATGATTTGGCCTACGCCTCGTGCATTGTTGATTTTCTGCAATTATATAAAGTGCAACAACTAGTCCATTTAAAATTGTTTGATTCATATCAAAACGGTACTTGCAAAGGATTTCCAAAAATATCTGCTCAAGAGTAAATGTAAGATATGTTTAGATGCTGACCAGGAAAAAAAACCATACAAATGTCTATCTAACATCAATGTTCATTTCAAACAATTCAAAAACTCTATTGGACAACATTTATCATTTCAGTCGCAAAGCTGACCAATGAAGTAGATGCACGAACATTACCACTACAGTAACATACCTTTGAGTTTTCAGGTGGATAGACTATGAAATGCCTTAGGGTGAATCCAAAACCACCATCACATCTTTGGAGGGAAACTGTGCGAGGCCCGGGCCAAGACTGCGTCAACCGACTGCTACTCACAATCGTCAAGCTCTTTTCAGGTACCTGAAAACGCACAACAAAACACGGGCTTAAATGGTGGCACACAGGCTGACGGTTAATAAACACGCAATCGTTTAGTTTAGTTCTAAATCATCATAGTAAAATACAGGCGGCTTCTTGAACCGCTTGCAGTCATTAAGCGTAATAGACGACGATAAAGAAGAAGCTTCCCTTTAAGTGGGGAGCACATGCTGGTGAACATGAAAATGTATTTATATACACGTAAACGTTCCACTTAGTAGTTCACATCGCACACGACCATATAATAACTTTCTCAGCTCAATGTCTGTGTTAAAAGAGCAAGTGCGCCTGGGCCCGTCTATTTTAGGCAAATATGACCAGATTAAATACCATCTTTGAAGGCCTAAAGGTTAATCCATATTTCGGCTAAGTACATGTACTGTAATTAAGTTTCTAGCCTCATTACAGGCTGCCCCACACACCTGCTGAAAGGTACAATAAAAAATCAGCTTTTAAGCTTCCAAGCAGAAAAACAGTTATTAATTCAGTTGAGTTTCATTTTGCATCTTAGTGCAAGAACTTTTTAGATGCAGGATTCCACTTGAATTTTCTGAACGTTACTGACATGTCCACAGCAATGAAAACTGACATGAATGAAAACGGAAACTACCATTTTATGAAATTAACTGATACAACAAGTTCAATGGCGAATATACATGTATTATTAATATTTCAGATCAAATGCGTTGATAACCCTTAGAACTACCATTCAACAATGGTTCATTGCTTTGGATCCAACAAATGACTTCAAAACTTGAAATTATTGAGATAATTCAATATAATTTAATGTTATGTAACACAGAAATGTAGATATTCGGTAGTCCGATGTATTAAATTTCCCAAAATAAACTAAAAATACAACCATCGATGATAGCTTACATACATGTATAATGTCCACGGCAATTTTGCGAGATGAACAAGTGATGAAATGAATAACGTGTACAGAATTTTAGATAACATAAGATTTTTAGTTGTACATTGTGCAAATGCAGTGAAAGTAGCGTTGCTTTCCAATCAGAACATTTCTGGGATAAAAGTGCATCACGGTTTACTGGCTGTTTACTTAGCAAACCGTACTCAAACCAAACTAATTTTACCATTTCTGGTATTTTCAACTTATGAAATCCTTTTTGAGGTAAAACGAAGGATTCATATCAAAATTATGTGCAGAATTAACCTATGGGTTAATGCATGCAATTTTTACTGACAAGAAAATTCCATTTTAATTCCATCCTTTAAGTTGGCAAACAACTCATACAAGGTTCTTTTCATAAGCAAAAAATTCTTGAAGAGAATCTGCAATGTTATAAGAATACAACTGTGAGAAATTTGAAACGTGGAGCTTTATTGCACACTACATGGAGAAAAACTGCTAGTAAAATAACAGAAAATGGCGCCGGAATCAAACTGAATTTCAATTTAATTTCAATTTCGTTTGCTGAAATGTCGACGTTCTCAACTGTTCAGAAACTAGAAGCATGCACGAACACTTTCTAACGAATTTAATGTCTTCCTGTATTCTAAATGGCGTCGCTCATCAGAGACCCAGGATCTATGACATTTCTGACGAGAAAGTGACCTCAATAACCCGAAGGAGGATTCCTGCCACGTCCGGAACCAGCACCGCTTGGTTCGGAATCTGTTAGCGTTAATACTGCTAGATTCCTCAAGTTATCGCTCGTAAATAAGCGTGGCGCGCCTCGATGGTGCATGAAAAAAAGGACCCGAAATGCGCTCACGTTGCTTTTATTAGGCACTTCTTAACTGAACCAGCATAAAATATGGATGCGGCACTCACGCACGTGACTGAAATAACGTTGGAGGGGGGAAGAAACTAAAAGCAGCCTGAGGAATCCAGCTCGCCGACCCACGAGCACACGCGTTGCATCATTGAAAAACAAACAAAATTCATGTGACAGTAAGGTATGTCAGGTGCTTTTTTTTTAAAGTGGGCATTCCGAGCGGGCTGACAATTTGGAAGATGCACCGTGGGTCTCAAATGGCAAGAGGGAGAGGGCAGGATGCGCTTGGAGCACCAACTATTTTGGGCGCAATTTAGCCATGTAAGTGTTACGTGGGTCTAGGGTGTTATCGTCACAATGGATTTCTGCCCCGTCTTATTTCCAGCTCGTTTTCAAGAGTTCGGGACGGTGACTTTTTAAACATTTTTGGTGGTGCTTCCTGGAGAAGATCCCACTTCGACCATGCAGGACCAGGCTTCAAAAATGTGTCAACCCAGAAGACTCCCGATTACTCGGGGATTCCCGGAAAACCCCGAAACTAAGAAAATATTTTCAAAAAATGCATATAAATTGTAATTGGAAAAATTGTTAACTTTTCAGAAAAATCTTTTTGCGTGCTAGAAAAACATACACGCTGCATAATTATTCTACTGATATAAAATATAAATTGGAAAAAAATGGTGAGCAATTTAACGTCCACTGGATTTCCTCAAGGCCACAAACTGTGCTCAAGTGGAAGTGCATACTGACACTCGTAACGTACCAAATCAAATGTTTCTGGTCAACATAAGTTTTTTATGAAATGATTTTTCATAATGAGGAACGTTTACATGCATCCTGTATATACATGTACTCTAGGTACTTTGCATTGGTTTTCATTTACCTCGGCATTTAGTGTAACACTTACGGATATATGACTATGTTATAACATTTCAGAAGTTATTTGTTATGTTGCAATATGTTGCCAATGGGCGTTCATTGTTCACTGTTTTTCGTCTGTAGTATTAGCGAATTTTAAGTAATAATTTGTGCGATACTTATCGAGCAGATTGTCAGACTGACTTTCACATTGTTGTAATTAACACGGCGCATTACATAGTGATTATTGGTTAGTCGAATGCGGGAGATTTCATTAGCCAAACGATGGCAAGTCACGCTTTACTTCACAACGTTGCGAAAGTAGAGAATTCGGCCCACGTACTCAACCATTTGATTAAGTTCCAAAACTACCAATATTGAACATATAGTTGCATGTACGCATGCGTTATGTTCCCAACCGGGCGTTAATTGCTCACTGTTATTGAAAAACAGGAAGTGGGTTATTAGTAGCCAATGGTGAAGAATGGCGCGGAGAATCATCCAGTATAAAGTATGGACCTAGCTTATTATTTGTATGCATGTATATTCTGATCGGAAAGAAAATGTCGTTATGAAGCTCTCGAACCAGTCATCACATTAATTGAATGTCAAGCTGTCTACAGGTACCATGGTGAGGAAAGAGGCGTTGCATCACTCAATGTACATGTAGTGTGTGAATAACTCGAGTTGCCATGTTTTTCTCATATAGCAACAGCTTTATTTGAATCATGAAATATACTAAAACGTCCTAAATCCAATGGAAAAAGCCATGAAAAACAAAAACATCCAATGTCCAATGGAAAAGTCATCAAAAACTAAAACATCCATGTCCATTGAAAAAACTGAAAAACTAAAACATCCAATGTCCAATGGAAAAGCCATGAAAAACTAAAACATCCAATGTCCAATGGAAAAGCCATGAAAAACTAAAACATTCTACTGTATTTCCAATGGAAAAGCCATGAAAGAATAAAACAACAACCTACAGTATGTCCAATGGAAAAGTCGCTGACTTAGAACGTTTTGGTATCCTATGCTGGTTAATCAGTGATTCAACTGGAGCTATATATACACGATTGATCGAAGTGCAGAAAATCAAACGGAACTAAAAATTGGCCCAAAAATATATCTAAAAGAGTGCTGGTTACATTGTGAATTTTTGATGCACTGTAATTGACAGCAACTGTTACTTTTGTTGAATCTGTTACAGAACATCGAGCACGAACAATCCTTCTCGGTGTACAATGGTGCTCACAAAGCATAATGCATAGAATCCTGATATAGGGCAGTATGTTTTAAGTCATGCTCAACTGGAACAATCTACTGTATATACAACATGTATAGTTTTTTATGCAAAAACTGTACGATATTCATTTGTGCACGTGTTTTATTTAAAGGAGGCAAGACAACCTCAGATGTATAATTCGATCTAAAAAGGAATTGTAACCTCCGATAACGGTAGTGCGTAGAACAACAATATACTGTACTTGGGGCTCAGATCAATGACAAAGTAATGTACTGTATATTCACAGAAAATAATGTATCCAAATATTGTTGAATTATTACATGTAATGAATAATTCAAACTCAGACAGAAGCTTTGCGAATCGGACTCTGGTCATCGCTGATTTTAAGATCAAGTTATGTATTCGTTTTGTCCATGTGTTTTCACTAATGCCAAAGTGCGATTCGTAAAGCTACTGGCTGAGTTACCCTAGAATATTAAGGAAAATAATTTTTGACGAAAAATTTGAGTGAGTCGAAATGGGAACAATTTCCCGAGACACCAGGGAAACTAACTACTGAAAATGTATAGCCTACATGTACAGATAGATATCAGACAACTTTCACACCTCTCACACAATTTGGAGAAGAGCAATCCGCAATAATTACATGTATAATAGCATAAAAGATGAAATTTAAGTGTACTGAAATTAAAGCATTGGAGAAGCACAGCAATTGATGAAGTGAATTTTTTGAAGGTCAATTTCGGACGGAAACGTTTAATAAAAAAAAAATGTCAAGTACATTAGTAGATGACAGCATTGCATAAATACAAATTAAGCAAGGTCATAGAAGATCATTAGTTTAAAATGGACTATATGCGCATTGGTACTTTAGGATATACAGCTGTGTGTCAACACGTAACATATGATGTATTTCAAACGATCTATTTCTAAGCTTGATAATTACATGCTGCATGTACAGTGAAACTTCTCTAACTCGAACTTCTATATCTCGAAAATCTCTATAAGTGGAAGAAAAAAAATTATATGGT